>ML781789.1:1980196-2003904 GCA_009831015.1 Picea engelmannii | reverse complement strand
ATTGATGAGTCATTTTTGATGAGTGGTTGACACATGATTGATATATACTTGGTACATGGTTGGATGCACTTGTTTATGGTACAGGTTGATTACAGGTTGTTTGGCACAGGTTGGTGCATGGTTGATGCTCTTGTTTATGGTACGGATTGATATCTGTTGAGAATTGTTGCCTCATCTCAGTTGGTGCTGAGAATGCAAGCTGAGTCTTGCATATAGAGCTGGTGCTCTTGTAGAGTTGTACTCTATTCAGTTGTTGCTGATAAACCCCAATGATTGTAGTCCGTAATAAAAAAAAAATTGTACATACATCTTGTGTTCTTTATGTTCATTGTGATGATGACTTGTTGATGATATATTGCTGATATATGTTACTGATATGTGCTCACATATAAATGGTTATAAATGAAAACAATGGGTAATGAATAAATGTTGAATGCTAATTGATGATTTTTTGTGCAAGAGGGAAGTTTTGGGAAAAAGAACCCCACACTCATTCACCCCCCCTCTAAGTGTGGTAGGTGTGTCCAACAAGAGCAAACTTCAGGACATAAGTAAGTGTGGTAATAAGGAAACAATTTTATCCATTGGGTTATTTACATAAAACAATGATGGAATGAAAAACTTTAAGACAAAGTAAAAGGTCAAACTGTACAAAGTTTCGTGGAATAATTTAGGAAGAAAACTCTTGCATTAAACATTCCTTTAGATTCTTATGAAACTTTAATGAAGTATATCGACGCACTTCATAGTTATATTCGTCATACTTTACTATTGTTTAGCCCCACTAGTCTTGACAAAGTTTGTGTGCAAGCCACTCACCTTGAGAAAGGGGAAAGCATGTTCAAGAATATCCCACAAAGAAACCTTCCAATTTCCCACATAAGCAGTTTAAAAAGTTTAAAAGGAAGGACAAAAAGACCGCCACTATAAAGAGGGAAGAAGCAAAGACATCTTGCACTCATTGCAAGAAGAATGATCACGATGATGAACACTGTTGGAAATTACATCCAAGGAAAAGACTAAAACAGTTCAGTGGAAAGGGGAAGATGAAGACTGTTGCTACAGTGCAACACGATCTTGGTTCCGATTTGGGAGACGAAGAAAATATCACAATGGTTGGAGTACAAGGTAAATATTCCCTTCATGCTAGTTCAAATTCCAATAATGAATCTCATGATGATGAAAGAAAGAGGAATGCATTATTTCACATAAGAGTTGTATCTAAGAACACGATCCGGGTTCCCAAGTAAACTTGATATCTGAAGAACTTGTCAAAAAAATGGGTCTTGAAACTAAACCACATCCAAATCCTTATTCTCTTGGTTGGGTATGTGATCAAGCGAAACTTAATGTCACCAAGCAGTGTAGGGTCAGATTTTCCATTGCTTCAAAGTTAATTGATGAAGTGGATTTGGATGTTGTATCACTTGATATATGTGGCATAGTGCTAGGGAGTCCTTATCAACAAGATGTCAATTGTAGAGATGACAAAGATAAAAAAGAAGGTACAAGACTTATTGAATCAAGGGGTCTTTCATATCCTTGTAGTTTTCCGATCGTGATGGTGCCAAAGAAGGATGACACATGGCGAATGTGTGTCGATTATCGAGCTTTAAACAAAATCAAGGTGAAAAATCGATACCCTCTTCCTCGTATAGATGATTTACTCGATCAATTAACGAATGTTGTTTATTTCACTAAGTTGGATTTGCATAGTGGATACCATTAGATTAGGGTTGTAGAACATGATGCATAGAAAACTGCCTTTAAAACTAAACAGGGATTGTTTGAGTGGTTAGTTATGCCATTTGGGATTTGTAATGCTCCGACAACCTTCATGCGTGTGATGAATGATGTATTCAGGCCATTTCTAAATGATTTTGTAATTGTATATTTAGACAACATTATTATACTTAGTGGGACTTGGGATGAACATGTAACGCATGTAAAACAAATATTAGATACATTGCAAAGGGAAAAGTTGTATGTAAAATTTTCCAAATGTGAATTTGACAAGACTGCACTTGTGTACTTAGGTCATATTGTAGGAGGAGGACAATTGAAAATTGATCCTTCCAATATTGATGTAATTGTGAATTGGCCTGAGCCCAAAAGTGTAACTGAAGTACGAAGCTTCTTAGGTGCAGTCCAATACTGGAGGAGATTCATTTCGAACTTCTCATTTATTGCAGCTCCTTTGCATGCCTTAACCAGTGTGAATAACACTTTTCAGTGGGGAGGAAAACAATAAAAGGCCTTTGACACTTTGAAGGAAAATATCAATACCGCACCAGTATTAGCACTACTGAATCTTCAACAACCTTTTGAGATCGAGACAGATGCCAACAGATACTCCATGGGTGCAGTATTGATGCAATATTGTAAGCCTATCTGTTACCACTCAGAAACTTTTAACCAAGTTGTTGTTAACTATCCTACATATGATAAAGAGTTGTATGCATTAGTTCAAAGTGTAAAGAAATGGAAGCACTACTTGTTAGGGAAGGAAAAAATCATACATACATATCACCAACCCTTACAGTATCTCCAAGCACAAACCAAGATACAACAATCTTGGCATTACATGTGGATGGGTTTTCTTCAATAGTTTCATTTGGTGATCAAATACAAAAAGGGTACAAGTAACAAGGTAGTTGATATGCTTTCTAGACCTCCTATTGTCGCGTCTATTATTTTGAAGAATGCTTCTTTATCTCATGATAGATATGTGGAACAATATCCCGTTGATGAAGATTTTAAATAAGTATATGCAAAGCTAACCCATGGTGCACATGTAGAGAACTATTGTCTGTAGGGGAAACTACTCTACCATCTTGGAAAGCTTTGTATTCCTACAAGTGAACGAGTCCGTGTAATATGAGAAGCTCACACTTCTCTTTTGTCTGGGCATTTTGGGGTAGGGAAAACTATGGCTCATTTGCAAAGGTTTTGTTACTGGCCTCAGATGAAAACAATTGTAACTAAATATGTAAAGGGGTGTGTGATGTGTTCTACTTGTAAGCCCACTAATAGAAAATTGGGGCTATACTCACCACTTCTTGTTCCATCCCATCCATGGGAGAGTATCTCCATGGATTTTGTAGCGGGTTTACCAATGTCGAAAAGGGGTCATGACTATTTGTATGTTGTAGTGGATAGGTTCAACAAGATGTGTATCTTGATGCCATGTAAAAAGCAGATCACTGCTGAGCAGACTGCTAATCTCTTCTTTTAGTATGTTTGGGTTCACTTTGGGTTACCCACATCCATTGTCTTGGATCGAGATACTCGATTCCTTGGAGATTTTTGGACAAACTTGTGGAGAATGATGGACACCAAGTTGAAGAGGAGCACTTCTTTCCATCCACAAACTAACGAACAGACAAAGGTTGTTAACCGAACAATGATACTTTTGCTTCGAGGCTATTGCAACAAACATCCCAAGTTATGGGATGAATAGATACCCTATGTACTACACACTTACAATTGAGCCTTACATTCTTCCACTTAGTGTTTTCCATTCGATACATGTTTTGGGTATTTTCCTAAGGTCCCTTTGGATTTGATGTCTGGGAAAGATGTCAATTCAAACAAAGAAAGGAATGAAGACAGGGCACACAAGTTCATTCAAAGGATCCAACATGTACACCAAGCAGTCATAGAACAATTGGAGAAAATTCAAGAACAATATAAAGCTCGACATGACAAACACATGGTTGATCATCAGTTCTAGGTTGGAGACCAGGTATGGCTTCACATCAGCAAGGAGAGATTGAAGGGTGAAGGAAAGAAACTCAAGCCCATCCGATATGGACCCTTTATTATTTTGGAGGAAAGAGGTACCAATGCTTTTCGTTTAGATCTTCCACCATATATGCAGATTTACTCAGTTGTAAATGTGGAAAACTTGAAACTTTTTGAACCTCTCATGATCATGGATCAGGGTGAGGAAGTTTCAATACCTTCAGTTGATGAGTTTTCTCCTGAGTGCTTGGACGAGTTTAAGAAAGATATCATCCTGGATAGAAGGACGAGGACTTCATGTAGGGGTGATGTTGATTATCTTTGAGTGGGCTTAAAGGACACACATCCAAGCAAGGCAAAGTGGATTGAGAAGGACAAGGTGAGGGAATTCTTCCCTCACTTATCTGTTGATTGATGAAATCTTTTGGTGGTCCAAAAATCTCTCAGTGGGAAGGAATGATCCAAAAAGGATCCAGAGAAGACTAAGGATAAATAAGAATTCACAGAAGCACCTTAGGAAGCTTAGAATGGCCTCGACAGACATAGAAAGGGAAAAAATTCAAAGTCCTCAAAAACTCAGTGAAATTGACATCATTGCGAAGAGTGCATTGCAAGCTTTCCAACGACATAAACGACTCGTCAAACGAAGTTACAGATCAAAAGATATTCGCGGTCAAAGTTTTTGTCAAACTAGACCAGTGAGCAGGGATGAGTCAACATTCGTACTCTTGACGTCAGCATCAATATGGATGAAGTCAAGGTCTGTATAGGGTACGTGGCACACGCAAAGGGAGACACATGTCATGATGGCGTCAACATAATGACATGGTAGCACCAGAGGCTGTCGCGTGTCAATCATTTTTGGACTTTTCTCGTTATTCTGTGGACCAATAGGAAAGTGCCACGTGGCATTCCATACAGCCACGTGGCAGACCATACAACCACCCAACATGTGATATGGCAGGCTGATGTTGCAGAGGTGACATGGCATGTCTGTGCAGTATGGTGACATGGGCCAATGAATGGCCACCACGTGGCCCAGTCATGGGCGTCCATGTGGAAGCAGACAAAAGCATGAGGATGTCGAGCAACCAAATGTTTTTAAAAAAGGTGGGCTTGGCTAGAGCCAATCCCCAATCCATCATATTAAACCATATCCTGCCATATCTGGCCGGTTGGAGCCATAATCCACCAAACTTATAGCCATCGCCAAAGTTAGCAAGAGATCCCACGGGATTCAAACTATAACACAAATATATATAACCCACCATGTATTAAAATGGGAGGTCGATGGGGTTGACCCCGAAACCTCCCCCAATAAAGTGCCTTAATATACATCCGCCAACCAATAGGCCAAAAGACCTCATTGCTAACTCTGCCCCCAATTTTTATTTAAAAATTGGATTTTGTCAGTGTATGGGGGGGTCAGACCAGGGCGCGACAGGCAGTACCAGGGCATGGAAAACGATGCAGAAGGACAGTGATTAATGCTTATTGCAAGCATGCAAATCGAGACAAAATTGCTCATGGTCCTGAAAGTGCCAGACTCAGATCGAGGCGTGGAGACAGTCGTTTTTGGGTAATTCGACGCCACAAATTTAGTGGTGTTGTTTGTTTTCTGATCTGTGCAAAGCTTCTGTAGCTTAACTCCAAAATGAAGTATACTTATACATTTTGCCAAATTCTTTTGCTAAGTTAATAAAATGGCCTACCCATTTGAGAGCAGGACCCAGAGACGAACTCCGTTATCAAGTTTTTGTGTTCATATCTAATGCATATGTCTCTTCATTATTGAGTTTTTTCTTCTTTATGGCACACTTCATTTTATGCTCATTTAATACAATTATTTAATAAATTACATCGATAAAAAAAATTACAAATTAACATGTAAATCATATCACCTCGATCACATATCATATTTCCATTTCCATGTAACCCCAAATCTAAAATAACAATAACTATATTAAACAAAATTACATTTTTTTTAATATTAATATATCCATTATTTTTTTTAAATCATTTTGAATTATCTCATATTAGTCTTGAACATACTTCTTCAATCTAGTATAAACCATGTATCAAAGTATACAAATCTTTGACCTCGTGGATACAAGATCAAACTAGTACACACCTTAGTAAGGTTTTCAATATTGAAAGTTTCTTATAACATACCTTGAAAGTATAAAAGTTACACACTTTTATGTATTGTTGTCTTAAAGCAAGATATACTAATTTTGGATTATAAACTCTATTCATGTTGAATTCATTAAAGTATATTGTTAATTTTAAAATAAATAATATAATATAAGTTAGAACATGTCATCTTGGAGTAGTGTATTACTTGAGTTATTGTTAGGTTTAGTAAGAGACCGTTATTTTTGTTTTTTCAATTAGTTGTGTGTTCATAGATTGGAAAACTATGATCTTTTTAAGCTTCATTTGAAAAATACTTGACTTTTAACTTTTAGTGTCCTTTCTCAAATCTTGATTTGTTAAAAAGTGTTGATTTGACTCTTTATTATCATTGTCGGAATACAAGAAAAAATTTCATTGTGTCACTATGTACACTAGTAACTTCTGAATTTTGTATTATTACAAAATTGTAAGCTTTTCTAAAATTATAAGAAAAATACTTATTTTTCATGAATTTTAATTGGCTTAAAAATAATGATGTGAGATTTTCTATCATATCATTTGACAGACTAGTAAAGGAAAAAAATTAAAACAATGGTCCTTAATGCTTGCATTAATTGTCTTTCTACATTGCAATGATAAAGTTAGTGGAGAAATATTGTTCACTTACATCGTTTAGAGAAAATATATTTATTAAATGAAAGAGTATAATTGTCATTTAAATCACTCCATTCACTATTTAGATTTCTTTCAATTGTTGTTCCTTTAACTTCTTCAATGTCCTAATATTCATGTAAAATGTCTCTCTCTCATTCATTCAACATGTAGTACGATGACCAATAGCCATTTGTCAAGAACAAGTTTCATTTACTTAAAGCTAGTGATATTAATTGTCACTAGGTATTATCGTGTCTATTTCCTCAAATATTTTATGGAACATTCATTGCGGGCCCTAATTTATCTACACCATTCTCAAACTACCCTTCATCCACAAAGGAACTCAAAGCAACATGGAAGTAAAAAGTAGTTGTTGTAATCATGAAAGAGAAACATTATATTATTTTGTTTGATAAATATGGTATATTTACACAGGTCGAACATCTTAAGGTAATTATATACATATCAAATATCAACAAACCAATGTTTATGTGGTTAAAACTTTCAAATAGGGAAATAGTGCATGACCCTACCCAAATAAGTCATTTGAGGGAATATATTAAGGAAAAAAAAATTATTATTTACATGAGCACATCTTAACAATCATTCCTCAACAAATCACCTTCTATGTTCTTTAAATAAATATCATGGACTAGTCGGGTGCTAATCCATGGATCAAATGTTGTTAGTATGTAGGAGGAGATGAATTGTCAGATCACTTTATTTCTCAAACATAATTGTCACTGTCAAATTAGGTAATCATAAAATTACACTAATGAAACACACTTTAACTAAGAAAAAATATCCTAAGTTGAACTTAACTAACTCCCAAGTGTTTAAATATCCTAACACCCCCCTTAAGAACAACTTGGGATAATATTGAAGGATTTACAAAGGTGGCACATGAGGAGAAGAAAGGAGGAATTAGAGCCTATCCCCTCCTTAAGGACAACTTATTGAATGAATATCATAGCTCAAAACTTTCAAAACTTGGCTTCTGTAAGGGTGTTTGTAAAAATCCCTGCAACTCGATCATTTGTTTGACAATAGAGCACTTCGAGGATACAATATTGAATAACCTTAGTGATGAAATGCATGTGTATATTAATTTGTTTGTTGTGCTGGGGTTGAACTGGATATTTGGCAAGTAGAATGGTACTCCGATTGTCCCATTAGAGTGTGGTTGAATGCTACTACTAGAATCCAAACTTTGGAAGGCTCTATCAAAGGAAAAATGCCTCTAGTCTTGCACTAATTATGATTCAATAATTTTCTTCTACTGGAGAAATAGTAAGGGAACGTTGATTCTTACAAGCCCAAAATATAGGTACAAAAACAAGACTGAAAATGTAACTTGCAATAGAATTTTGATCATCAGGGTCACCAAGCCCATTGAAATCAATGAAACCAACCAATAAAGCAGTCCCCCTTGAACTATAATGTATCCCAAACTGAATTGTACCCAGTGGAATATATCGAAGTAGTTTCTTTAATCAAACTTGACATCTCTCCCAATAAAAATATATGTTTAATTTCATTAGAGGTGTATATAAAATTTTACATATTTAGAGTATCCAACAAAAATGCACTTCTCACTCTTAGGTTGTAATGCTTTCATTTTCTCATCATGAATGTGAGTCCATGCTTTACTACCGAATAAAATAATGTAGGTTAATTCTGGTTTAGTGTTTCTCAATCATTATTCTAGTGTTATATTTATTAAATCCTTTGTGGGAGTGCGACCAACTATGTAATTTTCATAATTAATGGATTCCACCAAAAAATGAGGACTTAATCCCTTAGATTGGGTCATACAATTTTCCATTTATTTTAATGTGTGATTCTTTCTCTCAACAACACAATTTTTTTGTGATGTGCATGGAACAATATGTTGCATTTAAATGCCCCATTTAGGGAAATACGTTGTAAACTTTTTGTTAACATATTCAACCCCATTGTTTGTTCTTCACATCTAAAGTTAATTTCCAGATTGTTTTTCTACAAGGGCCTCGTAGGCCAAAAACATGTCAATAAATTCACTCTTAATTTTTAGTATTAACCCAAGTGTGTCTAGACAAGTCATCAATGAAAGTTAAGAAGTACTTGAACCTAGAGAAAGAATCAAAAGAAGTGGACTAGATGAATCTCTATGAAAAAGCTACAAGGGGGTGGATGCATGCCAAATAGCACATTTGTTAAAATTGTCCTTCTGATGTTTATATAGAACACAACTAGAACAAATACCATCTCTGTAAGAAATGATAGGAAGACCTGTCACCATATGTTTCTTCCATCACTATTGCAATGATTCATAGTTTAAATGACCAAAATGCTCATGTGAAAGTTTTCTCATGTCATCACCATGTGCAATAAAAACTAATGGAAGGGATGATAACCCAAAGTTGTTAAATATGTACATCCTAGTAATATCATCAACAATTCACATAACTAAAATATGCTTAGGATCTTTTAAAGTTTTGATTACAAATTGGTGAGGTGAAAATTCTATAGTGTCATCTTCACCTGAATGAGTGATTCAATGTGATGATAGAAGGTTATAGGAAATACTTTCAACCCATAATGCATTATTAAAGTGGCCATAATCTAATTGAATTGTTCCAAAACCTACAACAACAAGAGATATATCATCACCAAAAAATATTTGTTTGGTGTTGCATTCATTAAGACCATAATATATGGCTTTCTCCTTAGCCATATGATAATATGTTCCATAATAAATAAGCCAGTCATTCGAAGAAGAATCAAATGTTGCATTGAACGAAAAACTAGTACCAGAAATAACATGTCCATGAGAAGAAGAGTTTTAAGGAGGATCAAGATTGATGTTTTTTTTTTTATCATGTCTTCTAAGGTTTCCATCTTTTTGAAGAATTTAGACTCCACATAACCATCTCACCCACAAAAATCACAATTTGTCTCAGTCTTCAATATTCTTTCCTTTTGATTTAGTTCATTTATCACCATTGGGATTAGGAGTTGGTTGATAGTTTTTGGAACCCTTCTTTTTGTTGTTACAAGGATATTACTTCTTTCAATGCTTGGGGCCTTAATTTTGTTATGTTACTAAGTCTTCATTATATTTAGTTGAAGTGTCGATCAATCCAAGATTCAAGACCTTATGTTTCTCTTTAATGAGAGAATCACAAAAAGCTTCCAATGGGGGCATTTTTTGAGTAGCCTCTTGACTAATAAGTGCTTTTATGGTGGAGTGAAAAGTAGTTACAAAAATAAAGTATGCATTTCTATGCGTAGCAAGAATAACATACAAAATTTGGTCATCTTCCTTCTTTACCTTACATTCAAAAAGTAAAATTCTAAGTGTCTTAAATTAGTTAGAAAATACGTAATGCAAGGGAAAACACTAGGATTCAAAGCAATTCACTGATTTTTGAGATATTGGGGACAAATATCATTGTGTTTACCAAACATAGTTTCTCTCTTTCACTGAACTACATGTGAAGTCTTAATTCCTTGAAGGTGAAACTATAAATCACTAAATATTGACATCTCTATAAATCCATGTGCTTTTTCATTTTTTTTTATCCATTTGGCTCTCTTTAATGGTTGAAGAGGGGAAATTTTGATTCCTAAGATAACCCAGTAATGTCCCCTACTTTGTAATAAATCCTCTATATCAGATTTACATGAGAAGTAGTTTTCACTAGTAATCAAGATCTCACTTGGAATGGTCATATTACAATATGAAAGTAAGATTTTTTGAAAGTAGAATCTGACTCCTCAGATGGAAAGAGATTTTAAATATAGACATTTTTTTAAATGACACTAAAAACATACTCTCGATGATGAAGTTATGCCCATTTGAATAAAATCATAAAAAGTTCAAAGGTACTACGTGGCAAAGGTTTCCCACATGATCGGTGAATTATGAAGTTGTTGAGTTTACAAAAATTATTTTCCTTCTCTAACTTTGTTCTATGAGAATTTTTTAACAAATAATTTACTTTTGTAACTTAAGTGACTCACTTTTTTAAAATAATACATAATCACTTTTATAAATAAAGTTAATTTATACGTATGCAAAAAGTAAAAAAATATTAAATATTTCACATTTATAACTTAAAGTTATAAGTAAAATGTATTTTTACAATAAAATTAGTTTATAATTTAAATTGCATGCATTTTTACAAAAAATAACTTAATTAAAAAAAAAATTGAACTCAAGACCTCTATTTCTATAAAGTAATATCAAATGTTAAAAATGATAAAAAAAAATTTAAGCTCATCCCCAAAGTACATACTTACCCCCAAACCTTTATTTTCCCTAAAAAAAACTTCAGACACTACTTTACATGAAACACAAACAAATTTTTGAAAAAAAATAAAAATTTTGAAACTTTATATGCTTGGGTTAGATTTCAATAGTCTTCATGAAAAATCCAACTTTTCCTCTTTGTTTTTTATTTATTAAGATCACACAAAGTTTAGGGAAAAGAGAATACATAGATAAAACAAGTGATGCATGGCAACGTAGTCCCTGCCAAGTTGGGAGGGGAGTAAATGTGACCTAGTACAGACACGTGGCTAGAAAGTTGAAATACATGTGGTTTGCATGTAGAACATAGTATTCCCGAGTTAGTTTTTCCTGAAAAATATAAAAAATTATCAACATTTGAAAGGTTGTTGGACACAAAAAATTTAGCATTACCAAAGTATTTATCTTTAAAACAAGGGCTCCTCGACAGAAAAGAAATTGAAATTTATGAAATTATAGGTTCTTGGACAACATAAAGTATACATACCAAAAACATAATTTATAAAGTAGATATTTAGTTTTATACATACGGAATATGTACTTTTATAATGGATCGCAGGTTGTCGCGCTGAAAATTGGGCTTCTGATGTTCTTTGGCCTACAAATAGCACTGACAGTTCTGCGATACAAAAACTGGGCCTTTGATGTTCTCTGCAATACATAAATCGAGGAGTGGAGTTGCAGACTATAGAAATTCATCAGAAATAAATAAATTATACATACGAAATATGTACTTGTATAAAGTAGATATTTAGTTTTATAGATACGAAATTTGTACTTTTATAAAGTATGGGGATGAGATTTTATAGAGCATGTACAAAGCCCTCATTGCAAATGTAGCCAGTTTTTGGATCGCAGGTTCTCGGGTTGGCGGGTTCAAAATTGGGCCTCTGATGTTCCGTGTTCTACAAATAGCACCAACAGCTCTGTGATATACAAAATGACAGGTGGAGTTGCAGACTATAGAAATTTACTAGAAATTAATAATGTTTGTTATATAATAGAATAGTAATAACGTCTGTTACACTGAATTAGTTTTCTTTAAAACTAAGGCTTTTTTTGGACAAAAAATATATGGCATTGCCGAATTAGTTTTCTTTGCACACATTTTATAGAGAATGCACAGAGTGCTCATTCCATACTTAGCCAGTTTTTGGATCGTGTGTTCTCGGGCTGGTGGTTTCTAAATGGGCCTCTGTTGTTCCGTGCCCTACAAATAGCATCGAGAGTTCCGCGATATACAAATTGACAAGCGGGCTTGCGAAGTACACAAACTTATTATAAAATAAGTAATGTCCATTACATATCTCTAGAAATGACATCAACATTTAAAGCATCAACGTCGTTGGAGACCAAAAAATTAGTAGACAGTAGGAGACAAGAAATGTAGCATATCCGAATTAGTTTTCTTTGAAACAAACAAGAAGGTTCCTGGAAAGCCAAAATTTAGTATACAATAAGGGCATTTTCAAATTAGTTTTCTTTGGAATTTATCAAAAATTAATAATGTTTGTTATATGTTTCTGGAAATTTAAATGCATTTGTCATATAGATTGGGATTGGGGCTCCCATAGACCATAAAAATAAATAAGTACAAGAATTAGGAACATCGAAAGAATAAGTGTGCGAAAGTAGAGAGAAAGACCTGAAAATAAAAAATTGGAAGTTATGAGTCTTTGGTTACAATTTTCTATTTAAAGAGGACATAAGTGGATTGATAAGAAAAGAAGATGACAGCATAGACTTAAACTAGATTGATAAACAAAACAAGATGGCAGTATAGACTTACTATGAAGCTGATGCATTTTTGTTGCTGTCGTCGATGGGCAGTGGAGTCCTGTTGACCGATTGTTGCCCTTCCTGGATGAGGCTATCCATTCTCTGTTGGAACCATTCTTCGATGTAGCTTTTCATGGGGACTGTGTTGATTTCATCCCGGATTTCTATATCGTAAAGCTCATTTTCTATTTTCCTTAGATCCATTGAAATACTATGCAGACTCTGTTCAATTTCTTCATTGTGTGAGGCATAGTCCAATACCCAACACTCGTGCTCATCTAGACGATGTTCAAGTATGCCGTAAAACTTTTTGAAAGACAACCCCTTTAAAATATCAACTTGTTCCTGGAAGGCTTCTTTGGTCACTGACAAGGATTTGAGAATTAAGTTAGGATCTTGAACCTCGTTGGTAGTTTCGGCTAAGTCCATCTAGATAAGGCTTGTGAATAAATGTTCCTTTTCTGATATGACTTGTTTACATGATTTGACAATGAGCTACAGGTTGTGAACTTTCTTTTGCCAGCATGCTTTTACTTTTTGGTGCGCTTTGGGGAGGGGAGTTTCTCCTATCTTCTTTTCAGTTCCGATGTGTTCACGGCATAGTTGGCAAAAGGGTCTAGTACCTGATCACATAAAACATGTTCACTTTTTAATTCGCCTCCAAATGTTCCAACAAATCATTGGCCTTGTTTCCGAAGAAAAATAAATTTTGCAATGTTTCCCAGGCTTCAGTAACTAGTTTCATTCTTTTGTTGATGTTATTCTCTACAAGGTCTCTAGAGCATGCAGGGAGGGTAGATGATACTTTCATCTTCATTGCAGTGGTAGAAGGCACGATTTTTGCCAAAGGACTGGAAAATTCTGGTGTTGCAATGAAAGCCTGCTCAAATTCGTTGAGGCAGTGTTTCAGATTGGCATGATCTGTCTCCATTCCTCCAATGGAATCACGAAGAATGTCATTGGTTACCTGGTGAAATGAGGAGATTTGGGACGACGACATTTCTCTAAAGTCAATCTCTGTGCGAGATTTTCCTTTCGTGTTTGTTACATCTCTCTTTTCAATGACCATACTTTTAGATTGGATGTCAAAAATAACGCTCTGGATTACGAAGGATTCATCTACGTCAAAAAAATTGGTCTCAAATATTTCCACCATGGACGACCCAATTTTCTACATGTGCTCATCTTCAATTTCAAGTTGCAATTTTCCACTTTCAATTTCAGGTTCCTCTGCCTGCCCTGCATTGTTTTTTCTCTTCTTCGCCAGTGGAATTTTGTGAGAACTATCAATATTTATGCGAGGAGGGTTCTTATATCCTCCTTCGTTCGAAGATTTTTGGGTTGCTTTCTTATTAGGGTGGCTCGTCGAAGTGATGCTCCATGATGTCGTGCTCTTGGGAGTGCTGGTAGGGGATTGAGTACTCTTCTCACTGGATAATTTTCCATGTTGTCTCTACAATTCAGTCGCGCTTTGAAATGTCTCTGTGTCGTAATCAGTAGAAGAAGGATTATTGTCGACATTGTCCCTGTCTTGGGTCAGGTGTCTATGGATAAAAGAGGTGTTAAATCCAACACCTAGTAACTGTTCTCAAAAAATTCCATTAGTGTCGAAATCTTTTAGCCTTTCAATGTACGTTAGGTTCAATTTCTTGAAATGGGCGGAAAACTCATCAATCTTGTTGATGTTTCTGCACACAAAGTCTCCGACTTTCCAGGGCAGAGGAATGAACTATTTGTTTTTTTTGTCATGGAAAAAATGCAACCAGTGGTTGTATTGCCTTGCTATTTATGCAAAAAACATCTTGTCCATGATGTGGCATGGAGGGAAGGCAAGATTTTCCTTAGAGCCAAAGACCATGAGGACACTGTGATTTTCCTCTTTCTCAAGTGTGCCCTTCTTGTTCAAAAACTTTCTTGCTTGGCTAGACATCTACGAATCATCCTTGCCTAATAGTAAATATTTGAAAACTGAGACAAAGCCATTAAAAACTTCATAAAAACAATGGGAGGCCTTGTGTTTCCATAAGGCCTCGTGCCAGAATGTTATTGGGTCGAATCCACAATTTATTTTATTGGAAAGAGAAAGTTTTGGAAACGGGAAACAATATACAATTGCGAAAATCAAGTAGGATGACATATAAAATTTATTCGATTCTTTGAATCGTGACAATTGGGAATAGAGTTCAATGGAAATTAGCTTCCCCCAATCGAAAATGTATTGTTCCTTGACTTTCAAATACAAAATATAAATAATTATATGGGAAATGCTTGTTGTGGATGCCTGTCCTGTTATTCTTGTAAACAACCAAGCAATTTCCCGAAATGGATTTATAAAGGAACTTACCTGCATCCTTGTGATATATTCAGGAACTGTTGTTGGGTCTTTGAGGAAGTTGGATAAGATGTCCAACCTGTTATGATGTTTTTCTAGAAAATGCTTGCAGTCTTGTCCTCTGAATGTCAATGTTGGTTTTGGCAATTTTAACATATCGCGAAAGACCTAAGGTGACAAAGAAATAGGAGAATGGTCTTGCAGTGGAATAATTATTTGGCCTGGAATATATTTTTTGGCGCACCAAGAGACCACCTCCTTATAGTAAAAAACCTCAGGGACTCAACCTGTATGATCGATTCCAGAGCTCCAAATTACTTCGTTCTAGGCGGAACAAGATGAATAGTAAAAGTATGCCCAAGACCAATGGAAGTTCTGGTCCTCTTGTGCGAACATATTTACTGTATCTCCACAAAAATGCTATTGACCTACTGCCATAAGTCTACAAGAACGTTTATTTGTTCTAGACGATGAATGAAATGAAATGTTGGAAAGGATAATATAACCCTGCCCAAATTTTGGTCCAAAGTGTGTGAATGGGAGATGTCCTCGAGACTTTTGTTGATTAATGACAATTTGGACGGTTGTTGCATGATGCGTTGTTAACATATAGAAATGAGAACATGGCGGATATTGCAATGAGCGATTAAGCATTGTAGATTTCTTGAGCGGCCCAACCTCAAGGACGCGTGTTCGAGATGAACAATCGGAAGGGACAAAATAACTCTCCGCACATCTTGGTTTAATGCGTAGTAATGGGATATCTCCTTGAGCTTTTCGCCCATTAATGAAAATGTTGACGGTTTCTGCATGGTCAGTTGTTAGCATGAAAGGTTTCTAATTGCATAGTAAGAAAGTACGGAGGTCAAGGGCAGGGGAAAAAACAACTACAAAATAGGGTTGCAAGGTACAACCATTGAAGGTGAGGGCACGAGGGTCAAATTGTATGTCTCAGACCCTTTTGAGGGAAATACGCAAAACAACGAAAAGGTTATGGTAGGACATTCAGAAGGAGAGGAAGTTAGTGGGGATGGAAGACAACAAGAGATACTTTGAAACGTTTGTGGGTAGTGGTAGAGTGAACCTTATGAGTTAGACAAGCCCGTGCTGGACTTGTAGATCACATAAGTTTTGAGTGCAAGATGTACATGATGCAACAAGAAGTAGAGTTCGAAACCGCGAACCCACCAACCGTGGCCGTAAAATTGGCCAAGTATGGAGAGCAATAGCGGTTGGTCGGATTCGTCGTGTGATTATATAGATGGAGATAAAGATATCTCAACCCGCCAAGGATGGAACCTGCATTTATAGAAAGGAGACTAAGTATATAACCATAAAGTGATAATACAAGGGAAGAAGAAAAGGGAAAAAGGACCAACGTCTCCACAGTGGAATTGTAAATCACAAAAATTTTGAGTGTAATATGTATATCACGAAACAAGAAGCAGCAGAGTTCGAATGCACCAACTCGAAACACTGACTAAGAATTTGAGATTTCGTGAACCTATGAATCCAAAATAGGGTCAGAAGGTCTGCCCAGAACATGTGAAGTCCTGATGGTCAAATTTTATCATTCGAAACATTTGAATGCACAATCTGTAACACAGAAGAGGGGACAATGTCGAAACCCAGTAGTCAATTTCTATATTTTGAAGGGCTGGATGCGAACTGTTTAGTATTGCTGTGTGCATCCGTCACTTGTAAGAGTTGCATAGTTAGTGAAATCGGAAACAAGAGGATCCAAAATAGACTGAGAATGTGTTTGCAAAAGACGCAAGTCCCCGACATTCAACTTGTATCGTTTTGAACATTTGAATGCATAATTTGTAACACGAAAGAGCAGATGATGTCAGAACTTAGTAGTAAATTTGTATATTGCGCAGGGTGCGATGCCACCTTTTCATACCTCTGTGTCCATTTGTTACTACTAAGAGCTAATTTAGTATTGAAAACAATTTTTTAGATTCTGTTAAATACTTCATAGGGATTAGCATCCGTAAACAATGGCAATCTCCACCCCGCCAGCCCTGCATTCCATGTATGAATTTGTATATCTCAGAACTGAAAGTGATAATTGGAGGACATGGAACAATAGAAGTGCAATGTTGAGTCAACCAGTCCGCAGGCCCACTTGTCAATTTGTATATCGCGGACTTGTGGGTGCTATTTGCAACACACACAACAATGGAGGCCCAATTTTGAGCCCGCCCGCGTACATGATCTATAAGATATCATGTCCATACTTTATAGTCCCATAATACACGGGAAGAAAAAAAGGGAAAAAGGACCGATTAGTTAGCAGTGGAATTATATATCATGAAAATTTAGAGTGGAAGATGTATATAACGGAACAAAAAGAAACAGAGTTCAATTGCTCCAACTCGACAACCGCGGGCATAAAATTCACTAAGTATGAAAAGGAACAACTAACGGTCCAACTCGCCATGAAAGGATATAGATGGAGATGAAATTGGTCCCAACCCGACAACCGTGGACATAAAATTGGCCAAGTATCGAAAGCAACAACGGTTGGTCGGATTTGTCGTCTGATTATATAGATGGAGATAAAGATATCTCAACCTGCCAATGCTGGAGATGCATATTTCGTGAACCCGGAAATAGGAGGATCCAAAATAGGCTGAGAAGGTGTCTACAGAGGAGGCGAGGCCTAGACCTTCTAATTGTATCGCTCCGAACATTTGAATGCATAATCTGTAACACGAAAGAGCAAACGATGTCCGATAGTCAATTTGTATATTGCGGAGAGTGAAATCCCAACTGTTTCGTACCTCTATGTCTAGTTGTCACTACTAAGAGCTAATTTAGTATTCAAAATAATTTTTTAGATACTGTTAGATACTTCACAGGGATTAGCATCCATAAACAATGGCAATCTCCACCCCGCCAATTCTACATTCCATGTGTCAATTTCTATCTCGCAAACCTGGGAGCATTGTTTGGAGGATACAAAACAATAGAAGTGCAATCTTCAGTCAGCCAGTCCGCAGGTTCGCTTGTCAATTTGTATATCGTGGAACTTTGGGTGCTATTTGTAGGCCACAGAACAATGGAGGCCCAATTTTGAACCCGCCCGCCTGAGAACCCACGATCCAAAATGTCGCTAGGTATGGAATGTGGAATTTCTACATGCTCTATAAAATATCATGTCCATATTTTACAGTCCCATAATACACGGGAAGAGAATAAGGGAAAAAGGACGCAGGTGTTCATAGTGGAATTGTAGATAATACATGGGAAGAAGAGAAGGGAAAAAGAACTAAGTATCTCACAGAAGAACATCTAGTGTTTGATTATTAATGCAAATGCTTACGAAACCCTGTCGAGTTCTGACCAGGTAAGGCATAAATTGCAGATCATGGAAGTATCTTTTGTACCACTATGTCCAATTGTCACTACTAAGAGCATTGTTGATGTATATCAGGAAGGATGCGAAGTTGTTGGGGATGGAAAGCAGCAAAAGATACTTTGAATGAACTTAATGTATACTAGGAACCTGCAATGGAATTGTAGATCACAGATGTTTTGAGTGTAAGATGTATATAGCGGAACGATAAGAAGCTAGGTTCGCAAGCGCCGGCCTCGCAGCGACGGGCATAAAATTGGCTAAGTATGGAAAGGAACAGCAGTCGGTCGGATCTGTCATGCGAGGATATAGATGGAGATGTTAAAGCATGAATTGTAGATCATGAAAGTATCTTTCATACCACTATGTCCACTTGTCACTAGTAAGAGCATTATTGATGCATATCAGGAAGGATGCGAAGTTGCTAGGGATGGAAAGCAACAACAGATACTTTGAACGAAGTTAACATATACGAGGAACCTACGGTGGAATTGTAGATCATGGATATTTTGAGTGCAAGATGTATGTAGTAGAACGATAAGCAGTTGGGTTCACAAGCGCCGGCCCCGCAGCAACGGGCATAAGATTGGCTTAGTGTGGAAAGGAACAACGGTCGATCAGATTCTTCATGTGAAGATACAAATGAAGATGAAGATATGTCAGCCCGCGAAGCCTACAACCACCCATTATAGAAAGACAACTAAGTATAAAACCAGAAAGCCATAATGGACAGGAAAAATAAAAGGCCAGTTGGTATGTGCTGATCCGACAACCACGACCATAAAATTGCCTAGGTATGGAAAGGTACAACGATCGGTCAGATTCGTCATGTGAAGATACAGATGGAGATGAAGATATGTTAGCCCTCCAACCCTTCAACCGCCCGTTATAGAAATACGACTAAATATAAAACCAGAAAGCCATAATGGATGGGAAAAACAAAAGGGAAAAGAGATAAGTATCTGAGAGTTGAAAAAACCTTTTTTTTCCATTTATTAATGGCAATGTTTTCGAACCTCTATTAGGTTATCACTAGTAAAAGCATTAAGTGCAGATCACTGAAGTTCTTTTGATGCAACATGTATATGACGAAAGAGGGGACATAGGTGCTGGGTACCGCGAACTCGGGGCTTGGTGCCCAGATAACTAGATAAGTATTGGCCAAGACAAAGTTTTGATATCTATTTCAATATTTTTCAAACTAATATCTATCAATGGAGAAAGTTTTCATATTTATCTGAATAGTATTCATACTAATATATATTAATGGATTGGTTTTGTTTCAAATGAAAATGATCTCCCAATTTGCAAGATGCTCTTCGGCTCACAAATTTCGTTGAAACCATGAAAATTTTGACTACAAGATGTACATAGTGCAACAAGAAACATGAATTTGCATTCTGGTCTTAGTGAGATGAACTCCTTATCATCTATTCATCTTGTATTCGTTGCAATGACATCAGCAAACACCGGCATCAATATCTAAATTAAATTAAATGCAATCAAAATTTGGTGTGACTTTAAGTAAATAAAGCATAAATTGCAGACTACGGAAGTTCGTAGGCTGCAAGATGTATATGACAGAACAATGGACATAGTTGTTTAATACCGCAAACCCAAACATAAATGCCTAAGCTTTGCCGAAGAGGAAGTATTTTTTGTATTTATTCCAATAGTACTGGTATTAGTATATATGCATGGATATTATCAAATAGAAGAAGCTGCAATATATCCAACATACTTCACAAGAACATTGCGTCAACAATTCAACCGCCTTGTTGTAACTCATTAATTAATTCTATTTATGGAACCCGGAGAATGGGAGCAGGACGGGTCCTCCAATTTCTTTCTTTAAATACAGGGTCACTGCCACATAAGTATGTCCTATGAAAAAATATTCTTAAATGTAAAATGTAAACAAAGAACAGACCAGGTTTTATTTAGATTAAGTAGTGGGCAACATAAACAAAATATTGTCCTTAATGTTTAACAACACGGGGGAAGAAGGTACAAAATACAATTAAAACAAATACCAGAAATTGGAAAATACTGTTAAAAAATAAATCGAAATTATTCTATATTCAAATAAGATGGGCTACAAAATACAGTTGAGGCTATTTGCGACAACGATTGTGATTTCCCCTGCCATCGACCAATAAAAAATATGTACATTGATGAAGCTTCTTCATAGTTTTCTTGACATTCAAGCTCTTTATTTGTAAAAAACGAGTTGAATATCAATTTTGGGTTTTCTACTTAATCAGTGCTGCCAAGTACATCTATCCCAGTCTTTTGAATACCTTCTCTCTTCCAGATATGGCCTTCTTGCAATGGCTACTTATTCAACATTCCATTCTTTGTCAACTATTAATTTCCCTCTACTATCTAAAAGTTGGGGTTTAAGGTGCTTTCCTTGCAATGTTCCTGACCCTTGACATCCAAGACAACTTGGAAATGAGATTCAAGCTGATTTCAAAGTGGACGGAGTCATTTTATGTCACAACAACTAAGGCAAGGGAAAACAATTCAAGTACATAGTGATTGGTATTCTCCCTGTATTCGATCGTCTGGTTGGTTGAGAAGCCTGCCTGAGGATTTGTATGTGGAACTTCTTTGCTTTATTACAATAAATTGGAAGAAATGTCCAACCCAGATGAAAATGCAACTCTGTTGAGGTACATAACTTCTTCGGGCAGTAGAGGTGTGGCAAGTGCATCAAATGCTGCAGAATGCACCAACACATGTATGGCAAGTGTATCAAATGTTGTAGATGACATCATAATATATCTTTCCTCATAGCGGTGGAGGTATGACGGCCCACATAAAGGTCTAGAATGTTCGCAGGTGACACCAAATATGTGGAGTCTGCAACTACATCCAGAGGAAACCGAACAAACATTGACAAAGAACATATCTTTCTATCAATTCGGCTACTAGACCCACATGCAGGTCATCAAACTATGAAGTAGAAACTTTTGTAGTGATAATATGTCATTTTATGCACCCATACAGTTTTTGTTACCCGCCTCTGAGGTAGAGAAATACTTGTGCAATCTCTACAATTCGATACACTTGCCAAATCTATGTTGTTGGAAGAAGCTATATACTTAAACGAAGAAATATTTTGCACGTGACCTCAAAATCCATTACAATTGCCAGCAAGAAAACAAAGAAGTTCAACCAAAAAATCTCCAGGCAGCCTTTTCAACCAACCAAAGCATCGAACACAGGGAGAACACCAACCAGAACATACTTGTTCTTTTTTTTTCTTCCTCTCTGAGTTTGTCTTGTATAACAGATTGTTTTTTTACTCAAAGGTCACGTCACATAAAACCAGTCTCTTCTTTCATCTTCCCCTCAATTGCATCTCTAAGTTGTCTTACATTTCCATGACCAGGAACATTAGAATGAAGGCATCCTAAAGCGCAACTCTTTGATGATAGAGAGAAATGGAGATAAGTATTTAAAAGAAACACTGGATGGTCTTCCCTAGATTTTGTGTTGATTTGTTTTAATGACATATGTTCTCGATATTTTCACTTATTAATGCCAATCTTTTTGAATATGTATGCTCAATAGTGACTAGCAGCACGTATTAAAATTCCCATATCCGAGCAGATTCTCAAATATGACATCTTAGATATGCACAATATTAAAGAGGGACATGACATCAAGGCCTCTGTGGGTGACACGTTTGTAAACTATGTTGAAGCTTTTAAGAAAACTAAAACTGCACAAGAAAAAAAATAAAATATATAGTATTTCACAAATTCAAAATGGCAAAAATAAATTACCAGATCCCATAATCTTCCCATGTCTATTCATTTTAATGGGAGATGTCCTTGAGCTTTCCAGTTATTAAAGCCCATCATTTCGAAATGAAAAATATTAAAGAGGGACATGACATCAAGGCCTCCGTGGGTGACACATTCGTGAACTATGATGAATCTTTTAAGAAAACTAAAACTGAACTAGCAAAAAAATTAAATAAAAAGTATTTCGCAAATTCAAAATGTAGGCAAAAAGAAATTACCAGATCCCATAATATTCTCCTGTCTATTCATTTTAATGGGATATGTCTTCGAGCTTTCCAATTAGTAAAGCCCATCATTTCGAAATGCACAATATTAAATTGGGACATGACGTCAAGGCCTCTGTCGGTGACACGTTCGTGAACTATGATGAAGATTTTAAGAAAACTAAAACTGCGGAAGCAAAAAAATAAAATAAAAATTATTTGCACAAATTCAAAATGCAGGAAAAAAGAAATTACTAGATCCCATAATATTCGCCTGTCTATTCATTTTAATGGGAGATGACCTCGAGATTTCTATTTATTAAAGCCCATCTTTTCAAACCTATCTGGTTGGTTCTGACTTTTGAAAGCATATTTAATGTGTATTGGGAAGCGCTGATGGTAGCGGGGATGGAGTCCTATGTAACAGACATTAATACTATTTTTCTATTTTTGTCAATGAGCATATGTAAAATGTACGTAAAGAAAAGTAATTCGTGAATGCTAGTTTTTTTGCATGAGCCCTTGAAATTCAAATAGTCTGCAAGTCCGATTGTCAATTTGTATATCACAGAACTCTCCATGCTATTTGTAGGACATGGAACAACAAAGACCGAACTTAGAGCCTGCCACCCTGAGAACCCACGATCCAAAAAATGCTTACTATTTTTTTGTGTTTTTTGTCCACCAGGGTATTTAGAACGTACGTAAAGTAAACTATTTCGATAATGCTAAATTTTTTGGACATGACGCCCTTCAAATTCAAATATTTTGCAAGTCTGATTGTCAATTTTCAGCTGCCTACCCCGAGAACCTACGATGCAAAAACTGGCTAAGTATGGGATGAGGGCTCCATGCATGCTTTATATATCTACTTTATAAAATTACATATTTCCTATGTTTAATTTATGTTGTCCAGGAAACCTATAATTTGATCAATTTCAATGTCTTCTGTCTAGGAGCCCTTCTTTTAAAGAAAACTAATTCGGAAATGATAATGTATAGACCATAGTTCGATACAACCTATCTGCGAAGCTGCGTCCATAAAACTGGCTAAGTATGTAACTGAACTGCGGTTGGTCGGAATGATTGCGTAACTCTCCGTGCTATTTGCAGAGCACGCAACAACAAAATCCCATTTTTCATCTCGCCACCATGAGAACCCGCGATCATTAACTTATGTTGTCCAGGAAAACTATAATTTCATAAGTTGCATTCTCTTCTGTAATGATCCCAAGACATTATGTAAGGATCATCATTGTTTTGGTGTCTTTTTAAAACTTTTTCTGAGTGAGGTATTTCATCAAACACTTTGTTGATCTACCTTTTAGATGTGTTTATATGTGTGTATGCAGAAAATAACAGAAAGAGATAACCATGGAACATACCT
>ML781789.1:1953329-1979035 GCA_009831015.1 Picea engelmannii | reverse complement strand
GGACAATATAGGTGGAATCTTTCACCACCGAATCGTCCTCTAGGGTTTGTTATGTCAAAACCCTCAAAACCCCCAATATTGGGCTCACTAGCTAGAAGCCAGAAATCAAAATAAGATCATACATGAATGAATGAGAAGAGGCCTTTGAATTTCCTTTATACTTTTGGCTCTCCTTGTCCCTCCAAAGTGACTTTCATTTTATTAATATTTAATTAATTAATTAGCCTTTTTACCTTTGAAAAGCTCCTTATCTCTCCTTGTGGCTTCCCTGGCCACTGAAAGTCTAGCCATCCCATCCTATAGTTTTCTTCCTCTCGATTCCAATGAGATATTACACTAAGAGGTTCCTCCAAGTAATGTGCCCAAAATTACCTCTTCAGTGAATTCCATTGACTTATAGCTCAAAATAGTCAAAATCATAGAAATAGTCGGAATGCAACGAAACCAAAGCCAACCTATGTGGAATGGATCATAATGATGGAATATGATCATCAATGTAAGATGGACCCCACAATGCCTCTCAAATACCCCTGTACTCACTATATCATCCATTTGGCTACTCTGGTCATCATAAATCTCTACCCTGTGATGATGTCCCAAAGTGGGGACATTACAATCCTCCCTGCTAGAAAATTGCTTGTCCTCAAGCAATACCCAAATCCCTCCAAGTAAAATACCAGGATCCCATGTCCACCTATGGGATACATAGTAGAACCCATCCAATGATGAACAATAGCACACTCCACCCCCTAGATCCCATATCAGGAAGTGAACTGCAATACTCTATGAAGAACAGTCCTGGAAGATATCAACCCTGTGAACCCCCTGCACCTGACCCATGGCCTCATCTCGGAATGAGTCCATCCTCCAAATATCTACCAAGATCCACATGGACTCCATCAACTGCACGTGCTGATGCCCGACTAAGGTGATGCAAGACCTTTGTGAGGCACCTGCAATTGATGCACTCCTCTCAACAGTGAAGATCAATGGAAAGTTAAAGTAACTTTCCCCTTCCATGGTCCACGCTCCCCTATCGGTCAATGAACTGCTCAATCCTGCAATCCCTGGGTCCCATACTAACCTCTGTCGAAGATCCTCATGCTGACACTGCACTACTCTGACCATGACTGTCTGCCCCCTAAATACATCCTGAACCCTCCTCTCTTGGGTCCTCCAACTAAAATACCCGTGACCATTGGACTTGCTGTCCAGAAACTGTATCTGTATAGGCATCTCTGTAGAATAAGTACCTATCCAAACCTCTCCATGCCCTATCATGATGTACAAGCAGAAGAAAAGGTCTTGCCCCATAGGACAAGTACCTATAGACCCACTCCAAACCAAACCAAGGTGGAGTGTGTGGCTCTCTGGTGCAACCTGGGTCAACATGAACACTGTGCTAACAAAACAAACTCCAGGGTCCCATGGAAAACTTGGAAGTTTATCACTTCCAATATCCTCTAAATGCTCCTGTGTGAGACTAATCACTGTCAGAAGCCCTATGTGCTCATTTTCTATCCTCCTCATGCTACTGTCAATGATAAACGTGTCAGAAAAGGGTAACAAACATATCTGCAGCTGATTGTAGGACTGGAGAGCGTCACAGGCTTTGGTCAATCCCAAGGATTCGACCAGAAGCTCGTTCATCGGTATCCATGATAACTGCTTACCTGTAGTCATCACCGAGTCCCAACCATCTAGTACAACCAGAAGTAACCCCTCTGACTGCTGGTCAACCAACCTCCATCTCTCATCCACCATGCATCTGCTGAAATGGTGAAGGTGATCTCCCACAACTATGTGTTGTTGCAGAGGAGTGACATCTCCATACTCCCCTAAGTGTGTCTCCTCCCTGCAAGGCACTATACCCCTTTGACTTCCACCATATATCTCGGAATATCTCTGTGAGCTATCACTCATCATGGTATGCTCTGACATACTCATGTCATCTCCCGCAAACTCATGCTGCATCATAGATCTTGGGCGTATGGATGGATCAATCTCTATATGGAGATCAACCACTCCCAAGACACAAATGGGAGTGTCCCCCATCAACTGGTGCTCCTCTGCTAGATCATCAACATCCTCTGTCAACCTGACTGACTGATACATATGAGTGTCCACTAAAATAGATGAAGTTAATCTCTGATGGATCTCCTCAGGAGACTCATATGTCCTAGACTCTGATTCTTGAAGGGAGGTCTGTGTGCCTCTCAAGAATCCCCGAGTGCTCTCCAACTCTTGACTAAGTCGATCCATCTCCAACTCCTGCCCCCTCAGGGCCCTATGATACAACTCGCCAATCCCCAGTAGGTAGTCTCTGTCTGTCAACAACTGCTGGTAGTCAGTCCTCATCATAAACACTCTCTCCTGGAGAGTCTAAAAATCATCCATGGAAAATCCTCCATCTGAGCTACCCTGTGCCACTGATGCTCTCCAACCGTAATCTTCCATTACTGCATGCATGTCATCAATATGTCTAGTGGCTTCCATGATTATAGCCTCACTAACTCCCAACTGTGATGCTAAGTGGTGTGACTCCTGATCATAGTCATGCTGGGGTACCCCCTCATGCCTCTCACTGCTAGTGCCATCACTAACAACACTCTCTGCAGAAGATAAAATGATGAACTGTCTATTGTATACTATGCCACTAGGTACTCCTGTATGCCACTGCATCCCATCTCTAGATGCCATCTCCCCCTGACTCACACTGTATCCTATATGAGCAGCTGTATCCTCCTGTGCACTCAACCTGCTACTATCATCTGCGCCTGGATCCCATATAGCTATATCCAGAAATGTGCTATCGTCATCCTGACTGCCAAAGAGTGCATCCCCATCCATGCAATCTGATCCTGGAAGTAAGTGCTCCATCAACCTATCAACCTCTGCAATCTGCTCAAGTAATGGAGTCTCCAATAGTTGTGACTCAATCTCCTCATGCTTATCTGTATGTGTAAGGTCTCCTGTCTACACTCCCTGTATCTCCTCCTGGATCTGTGGGTCTACGTGTCCATGGTGTGCATCCCTCACACTAAGCTCATCCATCATACCTGACATGCCACTGATCTCCTCATGTGACATGGCTATCATGGGTGTCTGAACAAGTGACAGATGTGTCACGACCCCCATAGGAAGCTCATCATCTCTAGGTGCTAACATGTGTGACTCCTCACTAGTGTCACCACTCTGTTGAGGTGTAAGGTCATCAATGGTATGTGACATGTCTACTGAGACACTGGGGCTATCGTCCTATCCATTCAGCTGCCTATCCACTACACAAGGGCCATCATCCTCCTCAAGCGTGCAAATATCACTAGCCTCTATGCAAGAGTCATCATCACTATCCTCTGAGGTAGAGTCACTATCACTAGCCTCTGTGCAAGAGTCACTGTCATCATCCGACTGCTCTGAATCCACATCTATCACTCCATCCTCACACACCTCATCCTCACTGTCATGACATGCCTCAATAATGCACTCCTGATCCTTACCCCTTCACCTATGATCTAGTTCCCACCACTCCTTGCAACTGTGGCAAGGTTGCGTGCTCCTATTAGGCGTGGGGTTTCTCTGTTCTTCCCACCATCTAGCTGCTTCTTTTTTCTTTTCACCTGCTATGATCATCCCCTGTAAAATATCCCATTTTCTCCAATGGGGATTTCTATAGGCTACATATTGTAGGAGGGTTATTGTATCCTTAGTTTCCTCGCTAAGGCCGTCATACATGATCTCCAACCATGGTATCTCAAGGGCTATCTTATCCATTTCTTTCCAACTATCCATTTATCCCTATGAAAGACCCCTCAGGTTTGCAGGATTTAAGCTCTGATACCACTGTAATGATCCCAAGCCATTATGCAAGGATCATCACTGTTTTGTTGTCTTTTTAAAACTTTTTCTGAGTGAGGTATTTTGTCAAACACTTTGTTGATCTACCTTTTAGATGTGTTTATATGTGTGTATGCAGCAAATAATAGAAAGAGATAACCATGGAACATACCTCAACCATATGCAATAAGATAGACAAGCCAAAACATCTCAATTCTTCTTTATTCATAAAATAGAGAAACCTGCTACAATGAAGATGTCGATCTGGAATGCTCAACCGATGGCCAAGAAGATAGACAATAGATAAGAGCTGCTACAAAATTCTCCCACTAATACAAAAGATGCCTCCAAAGGCTGAATGAGAAATGAAGATCAATCCAAGCAGATCTGAATGCCAAACTCTCCAGCTGAAGAATGCCACACTCCAATAGAAGGCTGAAACCCTCAATAACTCGGCCTTGCTGTCAAAGGTGTCGAATCACCCTACTAAATATGCCAACTGATAGATCGGGTGATGGTAAGAACAACCCAGGTGACCGAATCTCCAAGATCCCTCTTAATCTCTATAGATATGAAATCCCCCACTGAATGGTGCACCCCACTGAATGACTAAAACCCTAGATAATTCGGCCCTACTGCCAAAAGTGTCCAATCATCCTAATAAATATGCGAACTGATAGATCGAGTGATGGTAAGAACAACCCAGGTGACCGAATCTCTAAGATCCCTCTCAATCTCTGTAGATCTGAAATCCCCAACTGAATGGTGCGCCCCACTGGGTGACTGAAACCCTAGATAATTCGGCCTTGCTGAAGGAGGCCTCCAAATGCTCTGAAACTCTCTAGAAATATAGATCGGGACACTGCAAGTCACTAGGTAAAGTCTCAGGGTCAGATCTGAAGTGTAACCCCTCCAAACAGACTAGATTTGGATCTAAAAAAATGCCCTCCTTCTCTTCAATTCGCCCCACTGCTCAAGAAATAATCTGAGCCATAAAACTGTCTCAGAAAGCACTAGATCTGATGTGCAAGGCCTTGCAATGAAAACCCAAGTGATAGAATCCTCAACGACCCTGCCAATCTTCTACAATGAATCTCTCTCCAAAGATGGTGTGCCCCTCTTGCTGGAATCCCTCAACTGGTGCGCCCTCTCTCTATCTGCACATGAAATTGATGTAGAATCCTCTTGAAACTAAGTAGATATAGAACTAGAATGGTGTGGGAGAATATTTCATCTACGAGACCAATCTTGGGACAAGATAGGTGGAATCTTTCACCACCGAATCGTCCTCTAGGGTTTGTTATGTCAAAACCCTCAAAACCCCCAATATTGGGCTCACTAGCTAGAAGCCAGCAATCAAAATAAGATCATACATGAATGAATGAGAAGAGGCCCTTGCCTTTCCTTTATACTTTTGTCTCACCTTGTCCCTCCAAAGTGACTTTCATTTTATTAATATTTAATTAATTAATTAAATCACTTTAATTAATTAATTAACCTTTTTACTTTTGAAAAGCTCCTTATCTCTCCTTGTGGCTTCCCTGGACACTGAAAGTCACTTCTAGACATCTCATCCTGTAGTTTTGTTCCTCCCCATTACAATGAGCTTTTACACTGAGAGGTTCCTCCAAGTAATGTGCCCAAAATGACCTCTTCAGTGAATTCCATTGACTTATAGCTAAAAATAGTCAAAATCATAGAAATCATCGGAATGCAACGAAACCAAAGCCAACCTATGAGGAATGGATCATAATGATGGAATATGATCATCAATGCAAGCTAGACCCCACAATGCCTCTCAAATACGCCTGTACTCACTATAGCATCCATCTGGCTACTCTGGTCATCATAAATCTCTGCCCTGTGATGATGTCCCAAAGTGGGGACATTACATCTTCTGTCCAGGAGGCCTTCTTTTAAAGAAAACTTATTTGGGAAATCTAATTTATACACCGAACATGACCTGTCATAGTTTGATAGAACCTATTCGCGAAGCCGCATCCATAAAACTGGCTAAGTATGCAACCGAATGACGGTCGCTCGGAATGACCACAGAAATGTGAGAAACTAGACTCAAACACAGTTTACAACACGAAAGTAAAAGTCAGAGAACAACTATATCTCCCACACAACAAAAGGAATTATCATAACTATGAAACATAGTAACACAAAATCCATGCAAAAAGCATTGACATCTATGAAATATATTTTGAGGCCGACAAACTCTGTTTCAATGCGTAACAGATGCAATTTACATTGCCTGCAATTATTTACTCTGTTATTTTATCTTAATAGGCCCAATTTGACTTATGCTGTCCAGGAAACCTATAATTTCATAAATTGCATTCTCTTCTGTCCAGGAGGTCTTCTTTTAAAGAAAACTACTTCGGGAAAGCTAATCTATAAACCAAACACGACCTGTCATAGTTCGATAGAACCTATTCACGAAGCCACATCCATAAAACTGGCTAAGTATGTAACCAAACAACCGTCGCTCGGAATGACCACACTAATGCGAGAAACTAGAGTCAAACGCAGTTTACAACCGGAAAGTAAAAGGGAGAGAACAACTATATCTCCCACACAACAAAATCCAATCTCATAACTATGAAACCATAGTAGCACATAATCCATGGAAAAAACATCGGCAACTATGAAATATATTTTGAGGTCGACAAACTCTGCTTCAATGCGTAACAGATGCAATTTACATCGCCTACAATTCTTTAGTCTGTTATTTTATCTTAATAAGCCCAATTTGACTTATGTTATCTAGGAAACCTATAATTTCATAAATTGCATTCTATTCTGTCTAGGAGGCCTTCTTTTAAAGAAAACTAATTCGGGAAAGCAAATGTATACACCGAACATGACCTGTCATAGTTCGATAGAACCTATTTGCGAAGTTGCGTCCATAAAACTGGCTAAGTATGCAACCGAACGATGGTCACGCGGAATGACCACAAAAACGTGATAAACTAGAGTAAAACGCAGTTTACAACAAGAAAGAAAAAGGGAGAGAACAACTATATCTCCCACACAACAAAAGGAATTATCATAGCTATGAAACCATAGTAACACATAATCCATGGAAAAAGCATCGACAACTATGAAATATATTTTGAGGCCAACAAAATATGCTTCAACACATAACAGATGCAATTTACATTGCCTGCAATTCTTTAGTATGTTATTTTATCTTAATAGTATTCTATGCAAACTGCATTGCAACAAAATGTAACTAGAGATCCAACCACAAATGCAGCATACCAACATTGCAAACCCTGGGAAAACAAGAACCCAACTAAGAAGAAGCAAAAGGCCCAAGTGCAGGCACAGGACCAAAACCCTACAAAGTCACATCAAGCAACAATAAACAACATACAACGAATAAAGAAGCAAGCAACAAAAACTCCCCCAGGAACGATGTTGTTCCAATCACGATTGCAAAAACCCAAACGTGCAAACTGAAACAACACGAACATGCAAGCAACAACAACAACATGCAACTAAGAAGTCAGTGGCATGCAAAAAACAAGCGTGGACCAGTGAACCGGCAATGCTGCTGGAGCATATAAATTTTAAAAACGAAAGAAAATGTCTTCTAACAAGAATGTTAAGTAACCATTCAACACTACCAAGCCTGTTAGGTAAACATTTAAGTCTGTCAAAAATGCACTGTAAACATTTAAGAAAAAAATTCAAAGTGGCAGGTCTCTGACGTATCCCCAAAAGATAATTATATTTTTTGTGCCAATAGTTAGAACACCATAGAATGTATTGGAAAGAAAAACTTTGGATATTCCACCATGTCAAACATTGCCATAAATTTACTTAGCATAAAATGCTAAACCAAACATTCGAATTAATGATAGCATTAATCCACCTTCGAGGAATGCATAAGAAAATATGTGATTCAAAAAGACCATATACGATCAAATACTTTGGATATGCCAACATATATAACATTGGGAATAGCGAAGATGGCAATAAGACCTCCAATCCCTTGTCCAATAAGATCATGACAAATATGATACTTTTTTTTATATAAAAATCGATGTTTTTAGTATCTTGGTTCCAACAATAGATAATATGGAAATATTTCTGGTCAAAGGATAGACTAATATGAAGTCAACAATTTATTGATCGCTATAGTCCCTCTACACCTACGGAAGGGACTAATAAGACTTTCCTCTTTGTTTTTGATTTTTTTATTTGACAATATCATACAAGGTGCAAGGAAAAGAGCATACAAATATCATAAAGGAAAAAAAAAACTAAACCAAGATATTAAAACAATGTGAAAGAGATTTAAAATAAAACTTTAAATGAAACTGTATACCTTAGACCTGATATAAATAATTGTGTCTTAGGAGGAGGCCTTCTTTTAAAGAAAACTAATTCGGGAAAGCTAATGTATACATCGAACACGACCTGCCATAGTTCGATAGAACCTATTCGCAAAGCCGCGTCCATAATACTGGATAAGTATGCAATCGAACGGTGGTCGCTCGGAATGACCACAAAAACGCTATAAACTAGACTCAAACGCAATTTACAACAGGGAAAAAAAAGGGAGAGAACAACTATAGCTCCCACACAACAAAAAGAATTCTCATAGCTATGAAACCATAGTAACACAAAATCCATGGATAAAGCATCGAAAACTATGAAATATATTTTGAGGCCGGCAAAATCTGCTTCAACATGTAACATATGCAATTTACATTGCCTACAATTCTTTAGTCTGTTATTTTATCTTAATAGTATTCTATGCAAACTGCAGTGCAACAAAATGTAACCAGATATCCAACCGCAAATGCAGCATACCAACATTGAAAACCTGGGAAAACAAGAACCCAACTAAGAAGAACCAAAAGGCCCAAGTGCAGGCGCAGGACCAGAACCCTGCAAAGTCGCATCAAGCAACAATAAACAACATACAACGAATAAAGAAGCAAGAAACAACCACTCCCCCAGGATCGATGTTGTTCCAATCGCGATTACATAAACCCAAACGTGCAAACTGAAACAACATGAACATGCAAGCAACAACAACAACATGCAACTAAGAAGTCAATGGTATGCAAAAAACAAGCATGGACCAGTGAACCAGCAATGCCGCTGGAGCATATAAATTTTAAGAATGGAAGAAAATGTCTTGTAACAAGCCTATTAAGTAACCATTCAACACTACCAAGCCTGTTAGGTAAACATTTAAGTATGTCAGAAATGCACTTAAAACAAAAACAAAAAGAGTTTCCAATTGGAAATGATGCTCCAGATGTACCAGAGTGGTTCACGTGTTCTATAAATGCTCAGAAATAGAAAATTATGTAATTAGTTAGTTTCATGAAGTGACATAGGTCCATGATATCTATTAATAATGAGAGTGAGTCTTCATAGGATATTTGATACCATATTCAATAAATAGGGCATATCCACACTAGTCAAACACTGTAAGGAAACCACACACACAAATCAAAGATCAATACACCAATTTTTACGTGGTTAAAACCTTTAAAGAGGAAAATAGTCCATGATCACATCCAATGTGGTCATTTGAGGCAATATATTAATTTCAAACAAAATAATTTACATGAGCATATCTAAACAATCATTCATTAGTAAATAATCCTCTTTCTCGTTAAATAGAGATCATGTACCATTCAGGTTTTAAGCCATGGATCAAGTGTTGTTAGTATTGAAGAGAAGATGAACCATTAGATCAATTTATGTCTAGAACATAATCGTGACCATTGGATTAGATAATTTCAAAAGAATTCTATATAAATTCATTTTAGCTACAAACACATTAGACCAAGTTGAACTTAACTAACTCCTAAGTGTCTAAATATTCTAACATAGTTTTCATGAGCACATCAACAATTTTGAAGGAATATACCAATGAAAGGTTTATTTTGAAGTATATATAGAGGTATGTTATATTTATTATTATTGTTATTTCATGGTTATTGAATTCCATGGTTATTCTACACAAAATGAATATTGATGATCATCTCATGAAATTAAATCTTTCGAACAACATCAACATGAGTTATAACAACCCAAGTTGTTTCAAATAGACATATGTTAAGCTATGAACTTTTGACACTTATGTCAATGCCAATGTCCCTACCACATAACTCTCCTGCATTGAAGCTACTACCATCACTAGCAAACATCAAATTATAATTTTCTTGTGATGATCCTATTTCCGTTCTCACAACATTCACATCCTCATTGTTATAGCTAACAAAGATACAATTCTCTCTACTAATAAGGTATTTTCCTCCTATAGAAAATATGGAGAATCTGGAAAGGGCTGAAACATAGTTTATGATATACAATTATTAGTTCCTCCTCCCTAATCATGATCCTAGTTATTTGGTAAATTATTGAAGGACCAATTACAACATCAATATCATAGTTGGAAGGAATCACATCTCCATTAGGATGAAAAATAATAGAGGGCATAGTAATTTAGGGAATGAACACTTACTCACAAGCTTGGAGGACAAATTTATATTACTAATCAAACCGAGAATTGTTAATTAGTCTTGTTTCATGTTAAAATATTACTAGAGCATTTTAAGGTATGTTAAATTCATTTTATTCATTAAATATGTTAATCTTACCATGTTGAACATATTTATGTTACAACAATGATTATGCTCAATGGATATATTGTTAATATTAATAATATTGGAGGGTGTGAACTCACAAAATTTGTGCACTAAATGTAAAAACACTATAAGGTTGACTAACAATAGTCTCATTTCTGTCCATCATCCCGAGCACACAAGTACCAAACACGTTCTTTATTATAAACACACACTTAGTTGTGTTCCCTACCCAAAATTCTCACTCACCCCTAATGAATGACGTGTGTTGGTTAACTCTCTTACTTACTCTTATATTATTTTGTCTGAGTTTATATTGACCCAGGGTTCATGTTTGTCGAGTTTCCAATAAAGCCTCTAAAACTATCATCCCTCCTGGTAAACCATAAGACAACACAACGCACAAAATTCATTGCATAGTCTCACCCGAGATAGATTTAATGGGTGGCTATAATACTCATGTGTTTACAGCCTAGGATTGAGTGCGAGATAGATAATTGTATATTGAACCATTATTATAGCTTGTAAACACAATATACTGTCATTTATGAATAAACAAGAAATATAGCAACTCATTCATTAAACATAACCATAACTATTGAAGACAATAGAGATATGCATGCATTCGTCACATAACATAGATATTACCGTGATTCACCCCCTATTGGGCTACATCCACAAATATTTGGCTCTCATCTCTTTTATTATAGTATTTCCGCATCTACAGCTCCGCGTGCTTTACAATCCTTCATAGTTGGGTAAGATCTATGCGAGGCAGACTAGATCGCACCAAGCTCCTCAGCTTGTGATCTAACCCTCAATATCTACCCTCCTTTAACTTCTCTAGCTCAATAGCTTATACAAAATAGATCAGACAACAAAATATTCCTTATCGCAACAACTCATAGATAACTAGCTAAACTCGGTAATACTCTTTGATTGTGTCTATTACCTGGACTGTGACTTTGTCAGTGATCAATCCTGTGCATTTTTCCTAGGTCTATGCTATATGTGTTTTAGCTTCCTCTTCTTGTTCCAAGACTTCTTTTAATCGCTCTTGAAGTGGTTCCATTTGATCCTGATGCTATTGTTTGTCTGTTTGCACAATATTGAGTTCTGCCTGCAGTTTCTTCATGTCCTGCACCCCTTTAACGTTCTTCGTGATGGAGATTGTCTTCTTCCTCTGCTTGAGGTCATGGATAGATGCACTGATCCTTTCTTCCTCCTTTTCCCACCTTTGGAATTGTTGATCCTCCTCTAACTTTGTCCAAATTTGTGCTACATTCTCGAACAAGTCAGCTGCTGTGCAAACCTATCGCTCTATCTCTTATAGCTTCTCTACTGCTTCCTGCTTCCTTTTCTCCTTCACTGCTGGTGGAGTGGTGGGTGTGAGCTGCTCTCGGAGATCCTCGATATCCTTTTGATATTGATCGATTTCATGTGTAATCTGATCAATCTTTTCTACTGCTATGATTTCATTTGTTGGCACTGTCTTTGGAATCCTCTCGTATGTTCCTGTGACTTTCTACTCCAATCTGTTCCTACTCTCCCTTTCCTCTTGGGTCTCGAACTTAGCATGATCACATAATATTTCCAATGTATCCCACTTCTCTATTTCCTGCTGCAACTTGGATAAGTCTTTGCGTGCTCGAGACTATACCTCATGGTTTATGCTAACCTACAACTTGTGTAGCGCCCTGGATGGTATCCGTGACAATACCAGTTGATTTGGCTTAAGTATTTGAGGGGTCTCTTCTCCACGATCTAGTCCATGTGAAACATACTGGGTGAAATGTGAAATGTTGTGTTCGACTGCAATATCATATGGACTGAATCTCGCTCTCCTTCTTCCAATATTTCCTCTGTCCGCAGTGTTGATGGTTTTGTTCCCATGCTGATTCTTGCTTCCTGTGCTTCCCCGAGATGCTTGAGGAACTTCCACATTTATTCCAGCTCCTCTTGAATTCTGTCCTTGTGGTGTGTAGCATGGTCAAAATCCTCAGCTATATAATCCTGAACCATTCAAGCTATCATCTCTCCATCATCCTCTGTGATGGTATATTCTGGAGGCGTTCTCTGTGCCTTCATTTTCTTGTGTGCTCCTCTTATATACATGGTTGGCCTCTTATTTCCACCCGGTTCTTGTGGATTGGGACTTGGTGTAGTCCCTTGCACGACCTCAGCCTATTTTTGCTGCACTTGAGCCGACTGCGTAGTTTTATTTTTCCCCTTCTGGGTCCCTGTCTTAGTTGTCTTGTCATCTATCTGGTTTGTCTTTTTATGGCACATTCTCCATTTCTTGGGCACTTGGAATTCCTGAGGATGCGTTCCCTCCTACCCTGCCTCTTCTTCTACTGCTCTTTCCGACAAGTCTTGGGTAAGGACTAGAATCTTCCACTCGTCCTCCCATTCTTTGATTACCATGTCGATGTCATCCTCTGTGATACAATAGCGCATTTGTAGCCATTGCTTATCATGATCCTTCTGTGCTTGTTTCCACATTGCATGTCATGTGGCCTTGAATTTGGTGATTTCCTGATACCATGCGACAACCTCTAGTGTTATTCTCCACATTTTGTTGTTGGCCTCTTGCAAATTGCATAGGTATCCTTCAAATATGGACTCAGTCATCCTTTTTTGCCTCACATCTGACGTGGATTTCAACAATAAGTATCTTATGTTAGAAAAATACGACCATGGAGAAATAAAGTAAAACAAATGTGGAAACAAAACACATAAGATACACAATACAATATAGACACAGATTTGCGTGGTTCACCCAGTGTGGGCTATGTCCACCAGAGAAATTGCCAGGTCCTTCCTTTATTATTATCCATCAAATGAAGGGATACAACATACAAAAAACCCGCTGTAACTTCCTCTTATTTCTATCATAGTATCCTATCTCAGAATAAAATACTCGCCATAATGCATAGTTACAATAAATTTCCCTCATAAAAGAGGGTTGCCTTCTAGGGAAAAAAACCCTAACATAATTTCTACTGTTAGATCTGTGACCTTATAATGAACGGTCCAGATTTACAATGAAATTACAATATACATTTGCAAGGCAATTGTTTCCTTCAGAGGCTTCGCCCCCAAACCCCCATCGGGGGACACTTCCCCCGAACCCTCGCCGAGGGCCCACTTGCCCGTAGACCTCGTAGAGGGGGTTACCCCCCTCTGCACTCCACTGCATAGAAGAGTGTACATACTTATAGGGTGTAAATACTTCATGGGGTATAAACAGGACTGAAAGAAAGGACCTCTGAATCATGAATATAATCAGGCTCCACAACCAACATCTTTCTCCCTAATTCGGCTTGGTTCTGGTACAAAAATTGACATATCTAGGTTTCGTCCATCCCATAAAGGCTATTTGCATGATCAACCATGAATAGTGAAACTTTGTTTCTAGATCCTGCGCATCCTTGCAGTCATCCAGGAACAAGTTCAAGAGATATGGTGCCCAACTCACTGTAGTGCCCTCAGCGCATTGAGATGCGACTACGACAACCCCGGCTGGATCTTCCTCCCTGCGACATTTTCTTAGCAACTTATAGGCTAAGATATTTGTGCCCATCTATGTTGCGACATCATTGATCCTATGGATAATGATCCCTTGGGTTCCCCTGTTGGTACCATACTTCTTCTTCATCTCTTCTGCTAGTGTTTTCTCGCTGGCTTTGTCGTCAAGAAATTAAGTGGGATCCATGCCCCGGGATGGAAACCCTATTATGCTCGCAATAAGCTCTATGTCTATTGATACAATCTTTTCCAACCATATTTCCCTGCCATGTGTAACTACTAACAACTATTTGACACAAGTGCTTGCATACTAACCTCTGCCAAAATGTGGTAGGTCTAATAGACCTAAAATCCTTGTTTTCTCCAACCCTGTTTCCCACAGTATGCAAGTATACTCTCTTTTCAAACTCTGGAAACTTGTATTTGTTTTCTACATCATGATCTGATTATTTTAGCTTGTCAATCTGCCCTAGCAAGCCTGATTCCACTCGTACCCCATCTGGTATGTGTGGTAGAACGAGGTTTGCGCTCGACTCTTACCCGAGAGACCTGGGTTCAAGTCCTGGCAACAGAACCATTTGTTGGTTAACTCTCTTACTTACTCTTCTATTATTCTGTCTGAGTTTATATTGACCTATGGTTCATGTATTTCAGGTTTCCAACAAAGCCTCTGAAACTATCGACCCTCTTGGTAAACCAAAAGGAAACACAACACAGAGAATGTGCTGCACAGTCTCACCCGAGATAGATTTAATGGGTTCACCATAACTCATTCATTCATTAAACATAACCATAACTACTGAAGACAATAGAGACATGCATGCATTCGTCACATAACATAGATATTACCATGGTTCACCCCCTCCCGGGCTACGTCCACAAATATTTGGCTCTCAACTCTTTTATTATAATATTTCCACATCTACAGCGCCGTGTTTTACAATCCTTCACAGTCGGGTAAGATCTATATGAGGCGGAATAGATCACACCAAGCTCACCTACCTACAATCTAACCCTCAATATCTACCCTCCTTTGACTTCTCTAGCTCAACATCTTATACAAAATAGATCATACAGAAAAATATTGCTTATTGCAACAACTCATAGATAACTAGCTAAACTCGATAATACTCCGAACCTCTATATCAACAACAATAATTAGAACCCCCTCTGATACCTAAGTATCTATATTTATACTTTTTTTGGCTCTTCATCCATTACAATACATTAGCAAAACCCTAACCCTAACGTCGTTAGGTCTTCCTTGCATGCACGCGTGTTGTTCTTCCTTCCAGTTGTCGCTTTCCTCGTGCATGCTTTTTTTACAGGAAAATCCCCCGACAGACAGGTGGATTCCCTCTTGGATCCTAAATATCTAAGATCAAGATAGAAAGGTGCTAAATTTGATCACTGACATCCCTTTAAACCTAGCTAAACTAATCTATAGAGAAGAGGAAGAAGATGCACCTTTTTACGATGTTAGTCCTCGCCCAGTTCCAAGTTGAGCTCTGATCCACAAGCTCTTCAACAGGTCCTGCAATACGATCAAAGAAAAAACATGCTTCCTATTCTACTACGATTATTTTGAAATTACATTTATCCATTAAATACAAGTTCATGTAGGCATACACAATATTGAAGGAAACATGTCAAGCACATGTATTAATGAGAACTCAATAGAGATACTTATAGACCTTTGATGAAGCTGCAACAACCTCTTCCAGTTCTCCTTGTCTAGCCCCTTTCTCAATTGATCCACAAACAAAATGACTATGCTTCATTGATTATCTCCCTTATGAGATCATAAGTTTGATGCCTTCAATGTCCTCCCAAATACCACTTCTCATGAGATCATAAGTTTGGTATCTCTAAAACTCCATCCTTTCACCATGAGGAGGCCTCCTTTTATAAGCTTAGAAAGGCCTAACCACCTTAGAGATTTTTGGGATAGGTTGAGGATCTTTCTCCATCAGTTGAGGATCCTCCTTAAGATCCAGCCTTGACCTCAGATTCAAATCCAACTGATTTCAAAGATAAGGGGGATCTTCCCCTGATTTTGTCAACAACATAACACTCCCCTAGAATGGTGCACAGAGTGCTACAATGCTCCCCCAAATAAGGGTAAGGATAAATAGTTCTCCCTACTAGTGGGTAGGGGAGTGCTGCTCAATATTTCCTCAAAAAATCCCATCGCTCCCCCAGAAGGGTGCACAAAGTGCTACAACACTCCCCTAAAGAAGGTTAGGGAGCGCTAGAACTCCCTGTCAGTGGGTGGGGGAGCACTACCCTTTAAAATTCATTTTTAAGTGGTTTTCTCAAGGAAAAATGCTTTGTGCTCTTCATCAAATGAATTCTCCTTCTTTAACTAGTCCTTGAGGGTGTCTTCAAGTGTTCCTTGTGATGTCATTCGAGACATGACATAGGCAATATGACTGTATGATGTCTGTGACACTTGTGGCTAGAATGCGACACTTGCGACACTTGTAATGAAGACAATAGGTCATCATTGAAGTGAGTAATTTTGATGTGTAAAAAATTTCCCCCCAAAATGCAAAGTTAGAAGACAAAAACTGATGACTGAAGTACTTTTTAGACTTTTTCGAGCAAGGGTATGGACTCGGAAAACCTGGCAGAAGCTGCACATAACCATCAAGAAAATATTATGATATGTTTCAAACCCAAGGAAGGAATACCTATGCTTGGGTGATGAAGACTTGAAGGGTATGGCCACCATAAGATATACTGTGGATTCATAATTGTATTAACAAAAAGGTATAGCCACCAAAGATACAATGTGGATCTATACTTCCATGACATGAACTGATCATAGCCATGAAAATACATAGTGGATCTACGAGACGCCAAGACATAGACATGGACCAATACAAAGTGGATCTATGTGATAGTATATGTGTCAATATTCAAGAGAAACTTCATCACAACCTGGGTAAAGTACATATTAGAGTGATCACTCAACCCAGGGTCTTCTTACCGATCTCGATACAGTACGATTCTAACCATGTGAATAGATGTTTTGATGTCAACCATGGTAGAAACCACTTGATTACCGATCAATGATGTAAACCGTTAACAAGTGCGAGGAAAATCACCATTTATGTCAATGATTCCCAAGGTAACCTAGTACATTCCAACGAATGTGAATAAATGAACTGAAGTTGAACATCCATGGAATCATCTGATCAGAAGTTAATGATGTAAACCGACTGTCATAAGGGAGGAGGCCTGCCATTGAGGCATGCAGGTCCCAAGGTACTAACTGGTTTCTAAGTCTAATTCCTAGATAATGTGTTGAAGTCGATAGGAATAGACTTGTCGAAGGATGGCCTTGATGTATCCCCCATCAATGACATGAAACTGACACAGAGATGTAAATTGATGGATCAAATGAACATGGACTGACACAGGTATTGAAACAGAAGATTTGTGATGGTTGATTCTCGAGGCAAATACTTCCCTTGAACACTGAGGCACAACAACAGAAACATGACATGAACCAAAACATGATGATGTAGTGGACACTGTGAATTTTTTCGGGTGACCCAAAGGAGTAAAGAAACTTAGAGGATTGGTTCAGTTCAGAGGTTCAACGGATTAACATGTATGCAAAGACAAAGTGTCGTGTTCAAGGGTGACTATAAGAGTGACTCGTGATGTTTTGAAAAACTGCTTGTCTTGTTTCCTTCAAATTTACCCCCATCCAGATAGACGAGTACCTCTTTTTAATTTAACGACATTGAGGAGGGTAACACATGCTCAATATAACTCACCTTCGATAAGTCCCTCTTCCTTTGTTTAACGAACTGGAGGAAGTAAGGGTTCGGTCCCGTATGGGACCTTCAATGTATATTTTTAACGAGTCCAAAGAAGGTAAACTTGGTGATTTTTCATGTTTAGAGAGTCTAAAAATAACTTAAAGATGACTCTAGTGTTGTCCTTTTTCATAATGTTAGTTTCACGAGGCCGAAAAAGACATAAACTATCACTCACAAGATGCCCTTTCAAACCTTTTCATGAGTGTGAAAGGAAGCAAGATCACTCAACAATCTTTTCATGTTGAGAGAGTCTGAAAAGAGATTAAAGGAGACTCCAGGGGGTTATTTTTTCGTATAACCTTTACGAGTTTGAAAAAAGTGATAAAAGTCTAGTCGGTTACATTCTCATGTATTTTCGAGCATGAGAAAGAACAAAGAATAAGCTCGGTATTGGTTTCATTTTTACACAAGCTTGAAACAAAATTAAACGTATGCTTGTAAATTCCCAACGTAATTTCCAAAGGTAGGGATACCCATGGATGGTTGGTACTCTAACCCCAGCTTGAAAAGCTAGTGGCATAACTCTAGAATGATAATCAAAAGCTGGAGACATGCCCCCTCAAGCTTCAATTCATTCACCGACTTTGAGGTTGTCACCAATTTATGTACTAGATGGAGAAAAAGGATGAGGGTGGATGAAATGAAGGTTAAAATACGAGACCTAACGAAAGACTTGACTCGATGGGAGAGGTGACTGTTTCATTTTTTAACGATCTTGACATATGAAAAGAACTATGATCATGGCTCTAGGTTCAATCCCCATATTTTTGTTTCATTTTTTAACGAGCTTTCCACAGAAAAGAAAAACTATGCTCGTAGCCTCTGTTTCATTTTTTAATGAACTTTCCACAGAGAGGAAAACTATGCTCGTGTTCTCTTCTTGATCATGGATTCCAAGAGGATAATTCTCTAGAAGGAAACCATGTCAAGGGACAAAACTCGGTCGTGGCTTCCAAGAGATCTTCACTGGATGGAAGAACAATGCTCTGGAAGGAACACATGTCAAGGGTTGCATCAGGGGTAAGGAGATCATGCTCTAAAGACCCTACTGAAGAGATCACCATGTAAAATTTTGGATATAAGTCATCATCATCGGCAGTTGAAGGCATGGGAGATAACACCACATAATTGACCTGTGGCGGAGGCGATACCGTCTGCATATATGAACCATTTAGGGATCTCATTGGGTTGGTAATCAAGTCAGGACCAACGCATAAAAGTTGATCAATAGTCACCATTCTTCCATCATGAGGGAAATATATCACATGAAAAAGAGTGGACACAATAACTTTCATGGAATAGACATAATCTTGCCCAAGGATTAAATCGAAATCCAAGGGGTCCTGGACTACCATAAAATCAATAAAGACACTTTTCCCTCCCAAAGTAACGGGAAACTGAAGAAGGAGTCCTAAAGGGTGTCTGGTTCTTCTGTTAAAAGCGAACAGAGTCTGGGTAACCAATACAAACTGAGGATAACCCAAAGCTTGCCAAGCAATAGAGGACAAAATACTAACGGACGGACCTTCATCTATCAGAGCATGAGGAACGTTCTGATCACAAACCTGTATGGTAATATTGAAAGGAATGTGAGAGGGAAGACGAGGTCCAATTAGCACACCCCAGTAAAAAAGGATGGCCTCATTACTTGGAGGGGGTTTCATGGGAGAAGAGAAATTCCCCCCAACATGGTAAATTATGTATCAACGAGAAAAACATGGGCAATATTAGGTTTACTCTCTAGAGGGAGAGTAGGATCGATTGATAATGAAATCAAATCAACCACTTGGGTTGCATTCTCCAAGGGGAGAATGGGGTTGACAGGTGGAAATGGATCAACTGCTTGGGTTGTACTCTCTAACGTGAGAGTAGGATCGACCGAAGATGGGATTAGATCAACCACTTTGTCAACTTGTTCAACTAAGGACGTGACCAGATTGACAACATGATCAACTGGATTAACCGATTAAGGGACTAGAGCAACCACTTTGGCACTCGTCAGAGGAGGAGTGGGATTGACCACATTGGCACTCTTCAGATGAAGGGTGGGACTAACCAATGACGAGACTAGATTAGTCACTTGGGTTTCACTTTTGAGATGAAAATTGGGGCTATTCGATGACGGAACTGGATCAACTACTTTGGTTAGTGGTTCAACTGAGGATGAATCTAGATTGACCAATCGATCAACCAGACTAACCGGGGATGGAACCAGATTGATCATTCCATCAACTAACGATGGGTTGGGGGAAATATTATGATAACTAGTTGAAAGTTGAAGCCTTTTCAAAAGAGAAGAAGCCTCATCCATATGAGGACAAAGGTGAGAATAATGATCACCTTCGCATAACATACAAGGAAATTTGATAATTATCTTCTTCTTACCAACCTTAACCTCACTAGTTGATGGTGCATCACCGACATGTCTAGAAGAGGCCAATGATGTGGAGGAACACATTTATAAGACCTTGAGAAGACCAGGGAAATCCCTCAGAAAGTGGTCACCCTTACAAAGACTGCAAGGGAATTTGGGTTTCAGATTCTTCATTTTAATCTTGTCGACCTCATCAACACTCCTAGTACGATTAATAATAGCTGGTTGCTTGGATCCAAAATATGATATGGTTGGAGGCTTGGTCCTTTTTGGGTTCTTCTTCTTATTCTCTTTTTGTTTCTTCTTCTTCTTATCAACCTGGCTACTTGTGTTAGAGATTTCACTAGGCAAAGAAGGAGAAAGGGAAGGAGACTTAATGGGTGAAGAAGGTGAAAAGTCGACATGAGGTTGATGTGTGGGTGGTGTACTTATATCTTAAGCATTAGGTGTAGTTGAAGCACTAGGAAGATTCAAGATCACTATAGCGGGGAACAAACAAATTGGTAATCCGATGGTGAGTCCTGGAAGACTAAGTGTGGAAATGTACGGAGGACCAATGTTTCCAAAAGAAGGAAAGGTGAAAGGTTCCCCGGGACAGGGGTTTCCTCCATTAGTACTCCCAGGAGTTTATTCCATTAATAATGAATCAACCTAAGGTCCACTAAGTAAAACAATCAACACATGCTATGAATCTAAGAAGCAAACAATCAAACAAAACTTCCCAACATGAAATCACTAGTTGGTGATGAAATCCAACGTCGCGAGATCTGACTACTACGAATGGTTAAACCATGAAGGGATAATCTCCGTAACTTTTCGTAACCCTTGTGTGAGATGGGGATCCCAATAAGATTATACGAAACTTGAATTTTCTCTCCCTATATAAAGATGTTAAGTTTGTTTGACAGCTTTGGAAATTTATCCTTTCAACCTATTCCAAATCCCTACACCTTAAGCTAATGTAGATTTGCTAACAAAAAATGTAAAAATGTCTGATAAATTTTAGTTTAGCACTTGATTTTAAGGATTTTGTTTACTCAAGAGGAACATGGAGTGGACTAAATGATGTTTTGACTGACTCTAAACAATGCAAAGAAATGAGGATGCAAATATTTCACTTCGATGAAAGCTATATTATGAGAAGGAGAAAATTTTTATCATTCCCAAATGCATAATGTCCCAATTTTTTTATTAAACTCATCAATCTCAATATCTTGAATAAACGATTCAAAGAGACTATACACCAATAGACGATTCTTCCCCCCCCCCCGGACCATGAGGGGGGAATTTTTTTAAGATTTTAAAACTAAAAAATGCCAAAAACCATGCAATTTCGCTACATCAAATGCAAGCTAGTTTCACTACCCAAAAGAAATAATGCATATATATTCTTTGCTTGATTCTATTGTATAAATAAAGTAAATACAAATCCTTCAATGCTCCACAACTTTCAATTAGAAGAAAGAGTCACATGCAGATGCAAAAGACACGAAGCGACAAAGGTTTCAAACAAAGAATGCACTCAAAGCAATGAGAACTGAAAGAAAACAAGTAGAAACTTGTTCTAACAAGAACTTAATCAAGGATTTGACAATTGAAAAACATTCAAGGAGTACAAGAATATGCAGAGAAGAATCCAAGAAAAGACAGAGATAAAGAGAAATCACTCAAATTGTCCCGACAAAATAAACAGCTAGAAAGGGAAATTTCACATTTCCAAAAAAGTTTCAAGATCCAATCAAGACAATAATGGGTGATAAACATAAAAAACCAATCCAAACAACTTCACAAACGAATCACAAATTCTAGGTAAATACTTCCACAAAACAAGCTGAGAAAATCTGAGCAGAAAAGGGAAAAACTCCTCCAAAAAGGAGACTAGCGCTCCCTGTCTCAAGGGTACAGAGTGTTGCATATCTCCCTAAATCATTGTAGGGGAGTACTATCACTCTGATATGGCCGACATGGGGGCATTGATCCACCTAGAAATTCAAAAAACAATAAAAAAATGAAGAAAAACTCACCCAGAATGCATAAACATTGGTGAAATTGCTAGTGAAGGTAGGAGAAAGGTAATGGATGATGAACATACAGTAAAATTGAACTAAAAGGTGGGAAAATATACGTAAATACAGAGGAATTTCTTGGGAAAAATGACCTCAAATATCAAATGGAACAGTGGATAGATCTTTGAATTTCCTTACAACAACTTTCATTCAATCAGATAAATGAAAAAAGTAGTAGATCGACTCCAAATCTCAAATAAGATGACCGACTCAAAGTGAGGAAGGAAGATGTCACAAAAACAAACAAAAACATCATCAATTATTAGAAATAAAAATTTTGGAGGCCAAAACAAAGACACACTGATATGGTAATAACCCTGAGCAGATGAAAAATAAAAAACTAGGCTCAGAGATCAACTCCCCAAAATTTTTTTAGCAGAAAAAGACTAGCGCTCTGGTGTCAAAGGCACCAGAGCATTGCAACACTCTGTGGGAGCCTGCAAGGGAGTCCCCAGTGGAGTTGCCAATTAATGTTACAGGAAAATCCTCCTGCGGACAGGTTGATTCCCTCTTGGATCCTAAATCTCTAAGATCAAGACATAAAGGTGCTAACTTTGATCATTGACATCCCTTTAAACCTAGCTAAACTAATCTATAGAGAAGAGGAATAAGATTTACCTTTTTATGATGTTTGACCTCGCCCAGTTCCAAGTTGAGCTCTAATCCACAAGCTCTTCAAAATGTCCTGCAATCCAATCAAAGACAAAGCATGCTTCTTATTCTACCATGATTAGTTTGAAACTAGATCTATCCATTAAAGACAATTTCATGTAGGCATACACAATCTTGAAGGAAATATGCCAAGAACATGTATTAATGAGACCTCAATAGAGATACTTACAAACCTTTGATGAAGCTCCAATAGCCTCTTCCAGTTCTCCTTGTCCAACCCCTTGCTCAAATGATCCACAAACAAAATGACTATGCTTCACTGATTATCTCCCTTATGAGATCATAAGTTTGATGCCTTCAATGTCCTCCCAAACACGACTTCTCATGAGATCATAAGTTTTGTTAAGCCCTAATATTGGCTCATTACCCCTTAATTGGGGCATATTACATTAGTAATGTTATTTCATTTATGTTGGCTTTATTCCATTAGTTGTAATTATACCTCCTAGTCTCCTATATATACCAAGGAGACATTTTCATTTGGATTCATCTTGTACTTGAACATTTATGTGGGGTAAAAGGAGGTTTCCCCCTTGAAGAGGATTATTATCTGAAATTGTCTCTTTTTCATGGCGTTGAGTAGTTATTCTGAGGTTTTTCTATGATATATTGATATTTGGTTCTTAACATATGGTATCAGAGCTCAAGGTCTTGGGGTTTTGTTGCTATATCTGAGACACCTTGGATTTTTCACAATAACTTTTTTTCTACAATGTTTCAGAATAAACAGCTTGGATTATGTTTATTAGATAGATCAAGGTATGTTGTGTTAAAATTTCAGCTCCTGAGGCCTTATACATTCTAAGATACAGTCTGTGCAAGATAGGGTTCTGTAATCATATTGAACTGAGTCATTGCGGAATTTTCTCTCTAAAATTTTTTCTGTAATGTTTCAGACCCTGAAATCTGGGGGATATTCGCAGACATTAGTAAGGTATCTGTGGTAAAAATTTAAGCTTCTGGGTCATCTTACATTTGTATATACACCCTGTGGAAGATGGAGTATCTGACTAGTCCTATTGAATAGTCTCAAGAAGGTGTTCCAGGTAAAACAATCATAACTTCTTCCTAGCGTATCCAATTTGAGTAAGACTAGTTTCATTGGATAGTGGACAGTCTGAAGTATTTCTGGTATGAGTTTCAGAATTGTATATCAATTATTTTTTGTGGGGCACGCTATACAAGTGAGATCTCATGGAAAGTCCAAAAATTAGCAATTTGTGGGGAAGTTACCATAAATTCCACTTGGCACATCCAATTTTGATCATACCTATGGCATTGCAGAGAAGAAATATCAGAGAACTACATAAAAGAAAGTTTCATACCTAGAAGGGCCAAAAATTGGGATATACAATAGAAGAAATATTGTCTAGCAGAACCACCCCAAAATCAAGGTTCAAAAGTGATACTTGGCCAACATGCCACCCAAAAAGGGAACTTCTACACAAAATAAGCCTCCATACAATCCTACTTGGAATCTTGATGAAGGTGAAGAAATGCGTAGGGACATAAATGATTTACAAAAGAAGATAGTAACAAAATATGAACTACAAGAGATGGAAGCTAAGTTGGAGGCAATAAATACTAGGATGGATGGTTTAACATAGGAGATCATGGAAGTATTGCAAAATTTCGTAACAGAGAAGACACCTGAAAGTGAAAATGCATCCCATGAAATTCATGACGAGGACACAAGGAAGGTGAATCAACAATTGAGAAAATCCAACTTTGGGTTGAAGACCAACCACGTTCCTAAGATCGATATGAGGAAGTTTGATGGCAAGGACTCAATCACATGGATACTTGAGATGGAGAAATTATTTGATCTACATAATGTGCCACATACACAAAAGGTATGAATTGTTTCTTTATATTTAAAACCCAATCAATTTGTATGGTATTGATGGCTTTGTTCTCGCAAATCACTCGTCACTTGGAAAATTTTCATAGGAGAAATGATAGCACACTATGAGGATACAAGGAGAAATATCTTCTTTAGCCAATTGATAAATCTCAAGCAAAAGGGTTCAGTTACAGAGCACATTGATAACTTCCAAAGATTGAATATAAAGGTAACAGATATTCCAGATGAGCACTTGATTGATGTATTTATAGGAACTTTAAAGGATAACTTTCAACATGAGTTTCACCTTTGGGAACCCAAATCATTGGAGAATGCATTTAAGGTGGCAAGAAAAGTTGAAAGTAAAAATATGGCTATGACTACTAGAAGGACCAATCCTAACATCTATAGAGAGAACAATGCTCCTTCTTCTAAAACACCTCAACCTGCAAGTTTGACGCCTCAATAATTGGAGGAAAGAAAAGCAAAAGGTTTATTCTTTAATTGTGACAACAAGTACAGTAAGGGACATAAGTGTGGTGAGAATAAATTATTCTACATAGATTGTGAAGAGGAAGAAGAAGAAGAAGAAGAACCATCTCAAGATGAAAATGTAGAAGCAATTTCATCTAAAGAGTTGACTCCCATGATATCGTGTAATGCATTGGTTGAAATTAGCACTCCTCAAACCCTCAAGATCGAAGGATACATCAAAAAGAAAAAGGTAATAGTCCTAATTAATTCTGGCAGTACTCATAATTTCATTCACTATAAATTAGCCAAAGCTCTCAATTGCTTTGTATATCCAACGCCAGAGTTTCAAGTAATGATTGTAGATGGAGGAACTATCAATTGCTCAGGAAAATGCAATAAGATCAATATTACTATGGGGGAATATGTAATGAATAGTCCAATGATTGCTATACCCAT
>ML781789.1:1900182-1918398 GCA_009831015.1 Picea engelmannii | reverse complement strand
GAAAGCCACCGACGCTGCCAGGCTCATCTGTATCGTTCCTAGAGCCTTTCTGTCAAGAATCTCCCATTCTTCGTCCTTCATGGCCGCCGGCTTCTTTGCTACTCCACTCAATGGTAGGAATAGATCCTTCTGATATAAATAGTATTCCATCTGCATCTTCCATAGCTGGTAGTTTTGGCCGTTAAATTTGTCGACCCTAAACTTTCCATCTTCCAACATTGCTCCCACTCGAACCATGAACCCTCTTTTCCTGCGAGTTACCTTACGCTCTGATACCAGTTGTTAGAAAAACATGACCGCAGAGCAATAAAATAAAACAAATGCAGAAACAAAACACAAAAGACACACAATACAAGAGAGACACAGATTTAYGTGGTTCACCCAGTGTGGGCTACGTCCACCAGAGAAATTGCCAGGTCCTTCCTTTATTATTATCCAGTAAATGAAGGGATACAACCTACAACAAAACCCACTGTAACTTCCTCTTCTTTCTCTCACAGTCTCCTCTCTCAGAATACAATATTCACCCTCATACATAGCCTCAATACATTTCCCTCATAAAAGAGGGTTGCCTTCTAGGGCAAAAACCATAACATAATCTCTACCGTTAGATCTACGACCTTATAATGAACGGTCCAGATTTACAATGAAATTACAATATACTTTTATAAGGCAATTTTTGCTTCAGGGGCTTCGCCCCCGAACCCCCGCTGGGGGCCCGCTTGCCCCTAGACTCCCCAGCTGGGGGGATGGACCCCCCGGACCCCGCAGAGGGGGTACCCCCCCTCTGCACTCCCCCGCGTGGAAGAGTGTACATACTTCTAGGGTGTAAATACTTCATGGGGTATAGACATGGCTGAAAGAAAGGGACCTCTGCATCAGGAAGACAATCAGGCTCCACAACCAACAGAACACCCGCACAAAAGGGAGATAGAGAGAGAATAATTAGTCACCAAGAGTGGTGCAGGAAAGAGTAGAGCATGTAGAGATCAAGACGTAATACTTTGAGAGAGAGTAAGTGAGCAACGAGATCACCAATTAAGAGCATAGTGAACATAAACATTCATTGGTACAAATTCAAGAGAATAATAAAGTGGAGAGCTTTCCTTGAAGAAAATAGGAATCTCATCCAATTTGATGATGATCAACCTGAAATAGAGAAGACAAGAATCCATACTGGGGCGATAAAGGGCTGCAACTTGGTACTTACTAGATAGAAAATGACATTGGTAAGGGGAGGTTGTCGAGGAACTATATAACAGAGAAGGGACTCCCTTGTGCATAGGAAATCTAGTTGATAAAATACTTTATAAACCCATGGAATCCCCAGTTCAGTGGGAAGGAGGTAAGTTTTGTTGTTTTCAGTGGAGGAAGGAGAGTAGCCTTTTTGGATCATCTAAGCTTGAAGACCAACTGAATTATTCCCTTGTGATATCATGGCTTAACATGGGAGTGGCATATTGTAGTAAGACATTCTACAATACAGTGTAAGGTTCGGAGTAAAAGTATCCTCTCTTAGTTAGTTGGATGTTTATATTTTCCCCAAACATATAAGTATCCAACTTGACTATTAATGCATAGTAATGTTGTGAATGTATGATTTTATGGCTTAATGGAAAATATGAAAATATGTGAATGATGAATTGAAATCTTGTGTACAATGGAATGTGCTTGTTTTCATTCACTATATAAATTTTGTTAATTCACAAATTTGAGTCCAACAAGGATGGCCTATATCCTTGAAGAGATTGAAGCTTTGAGAGGAAATTTTGCAATATATGGATAACAACTTGATTTCAGAGATGGCGAGAGTGCCCCGATCTCTGTGAAGTTCTGGGTAGAGTAGGAATCCCCAAGTCCTATTAAAACCTCCTATTCTTAAGAGGAAATATTGCAAGATAGGCAAGAAATTAACTTATGATGAAGTCGAAAGGACCATGAGAGTATTAGAGTGGTTTATGAACCCTTTAGGATCTCAAAAACCTTAGGGGGTTGGCCTATTAGAACCCAAAATTGACTAAGTATTGAGTCATATTGTTTTCCCGACGAATAACTATGTTTTGAGTCAGAACAACTCATACATTTCGATTCGTTGTAGTAAGTGAATCTGATCCATTTGTTGGGAGCAAGTTCCTTGAAGTGACCAATATTTGGAGTGATGAACTCCGACGACGATGAAAAGAGACCACAGACCTTAGATCCATCGAAGGATTCATTCTCACTATTGGATCTGCGAGATCCATTTTTTTGAAGGAAGGCATGAGAGTATAGGAGCCATTGATTGGACGAAGGATGGAAGGGAAGAATCTAGGATGTTGGCGTCAATCTTAGTTTCATCGGGAGAATAGTAGTCAATAGTCTCAAGGAGGTTGGAGAAATGATCCGATGACGAAGAAATACATGGGAGCTATCAATATATCAGAATAAACCATCACCTAGATAGAACTCAAAGGTTAGATATTGACCGTTGAAGGGGTTTTCGCGATCACCGCTATATCTGGCCGAAGTGATCGTCGAGACTAGACGGTCGAGAGTTGAAGTGAGTTCACTTTGGCGATGATGACAAATAAATTTACAAGGTTGGACGAGGATCATTGATTGGTGAACATGTGAGGTAGAATATCAGTCGTAGATTGTCATAGGTCCCACCTAATTTCCTTATAATAGTTTCAAAGGATAGGCCTTAAACATCAAGTAAGTTTATGGAATCGACATTATTAGAGCCATCAAATGTCAAGGACCGAGAACTATTGAATTTGAATATTGGACCCATCAAAATTTGTTGTCAGAGCATGAGGATGGGGGTGAATTATGTCTCTGTGAGGGGAAGTGAACCTTGATGATGATGAGGAAATGTCTCAAGAGATAAAACCTATTGAGTCAATGAGTTAGGGGTAGGCACCATGCCAATGCCACATCAGATGGAATGAGTGATAGGTAGCCATGTGGATGCTACGTGGCAGTGAGTTGAAAAACATTGGGAGGTCATAGCGCTTGAAATCAAGATCATATTTTGGAAAGATAATAGTCATTGGAAAGCTCTTGGTGAGTAAGATCCAATTATGGAGTGTATTGCTCGAAATGAAGTGAACATAAGAAGATGAAATTTTGACGTCCCACCAGCCTAAGTGAGAGTTAGGGGGTTGGATGTGTTACATAGTGGTATTAGAGCCATGTTCAAACTCTAGGATTGAATGGACCATGGAGGCTGCTTAAAATTTTTTTAGAATTTTTTTTATGATGCCTGGCATGCGTATTTTAAATGTTGATATAATTGCTAACAAGGGTTGTTGTTTCAACACATAGGATGCACTGGAGGGAAAAAAAAGGCGAATGATGCAACACAACATGGAAGGCAAATTACAATTTAGAGATGAGGAATCTGATGGTTGGAGGGATAGAAAAACCCCTCCATATTTGATGGCACTTTTAGAATCCTGAAGGAGGATAATGAGAAGCTCATGAGATCCTAGGCCAAATAGGTATAAATGAATGCAATGATATTATAGGTATTGTATGGAATTAATAAGAATCTACAACAAGGCCCTAGTAATGTAGAGTTGCAGCAATCAAAAAATTTGAAGACCCCTTCAGATGCCCAGAAACACTAATTGGCTCACAACGATGTGGGAATGAGTTTTTCAAAGAAAAGGCATCAATATTTTAATTAGAGTAAGAATAGTGGAATCATTTCCATAGGGACACCTAGTACGAATATTTCTTTTGAAGAGTTTTCCAACAGTAATACTGGAACAGGGGTTTCAAAGAGAAAGAAGAGACATTCACAGAATTTTCTGACTGGAGAATTAAAGAAGGCTAAGATGCCTACCTTTGACAGAGATATTAAGAAAGGAGAATAATCCAAGGCATGGTTGTTTGGTATGAAGAAGTACTTTAAAGTAAGAAATTACTCCAATAACACTAAGGCAAGGATTTCCATTATCAATCTGAATGGAGGAGCCTTCATTTGGTGGGAGGACTTCAAGGAAATGAAGGAAAGAATACTGAATTGGAAACAATTTGAGAGGTACTTCAAAAAGGCATACTTACTGGAGAATTACTTTGATGAAAAAATAAAGGAATTCCATGAGCATAAGTTGGCTCAACTTACTTTTGATGCTTATGCTAAAATATTCATGGAACTACTAAGGTATGTTCCTTACCTCAAAGACGAGAAAGTAAGAGTGAAACATTTTCTCAATGGATTTCCACAGTCCTACAAGGATATAATTAAATTTGATAATCCAAAGACATTGGAGGACACTATAAGGAAGGTCAAGTGTTGTTATGATCAATCTAGGCACAAGGAAGATCCTTCTAAGGAATGGAAAAGAAAGGATAAGGGTTGATTCCAGAAGAAGGGATTCAAGTCCTTTCCATATGATAATTAAAGGAAGGGTGCATAATTTTGTCAACCAAGTATAAGTGTGCATCAACATAATTTTCCATGTCAAAGTGGAAATAAGCTAGCAGAGAAATCAAGAGAAAGTGTAGAGGAACCAAAAAATGGACCTCTACAATGTTGGGGTTGTGGAGAACCACACTTGTTGATGGATTTCCCTCCTAGATAACATGACAATAAAAAAGTGTATCATGTATAGGAAGCAACTATAGTCAATGATGTGGCCATAAGTGTGCCAACGATATATGAAATTGTGGATAATCAACAACTATACTACAAAACTTCTATAGTGGAGGTGGAAGGTATAATTGCCAAACAACTCATTTCTATTTTAATTGACCCTGGAGATAATATTTGTTATGTCTCATCACAAATTGTTGAAGCATGTTCCTTACATAGTAATAAAAATGCAAAAGCATGGTTGGTTCAATTATCGACATGAGCTAAGAGAAAAGTGGTCGAGGTCATAAAATCTTGTCCATTTGAGATAAGTAGAATGAGTATGTGATAAACCTTGAATATCCTACCCCTAGGATCATATGATGTTCTTCTAGGCATGGATTGGTTAGCTTCCCACATGGAAAATATGAATTGTTACGAGAAAAATCTAGAATGTTAAAATGAAGAAAGAAATGCAAGAGTTTTTCAAGGAATTTGGAAGCTAGTATCAGTAAGTAAGATATCAACATTGCATCTTAATAAGTTCGGTCAAAAGGGGTGTCCCTTGCATGATATATAGGTTCTTAAATTGGCAGAGAGAAAGGAGTTGAAATATAAATATCACCATGTGCTATGGGAATTTAAGGATGTACTTCCAGAAGAGGTACCTGGATTACCTCCAAAGAGATATCTTGATTTTTCGATAGATATCATACTTGGAGTGGTACCAACATCAAAAGTACCCTATATGATGAGTACACTAGAGTTGGTGGAGATGAAGGTACAACTAGAGAAAATGTTGGATAAAGGCTACATCAGGTTGACTGTATCCCCATGGGGAGCACCAACCTTGTTTGTAAAGAAGAAGGATGGAAAATTGAGATTGTGTATTGACTATAGGAAGTTGAACAATATGACCATCAAGAACAAGTATCCTGTACCCATTATTGATGATCTCTTTAATAAGCTCATAGGAGCTGAAGTCTTTTTGAAGATTGACTTAAGTTCTGGATATCACCAAGTCAGAATTAAGGATGAGGATGTCCATAAGACAACCTTTGGAATGACGTATGGACACTATGATTTTGTAGTAGTTCCATTTGGAAGAATCTAAATCTACCTCAATATAGAAAAAAGAGCTATGCAGAAAAAAAGATAACTCTTAGAGAATTAAAAGTGGGGGATCATGTGTATCTCTGAGTGAAACCCAAGAGAAGTTCCATGACAATGTGACTGTGTGCTAAATTGGAACCCCACTATTGTGGACCATTCAAAGTGGAGCATACTGACTTGCATTACCACCTACTGTTAAATCTCATAATGTGTTTCATGTGTCTTTATTAAAGAAATAAGTTCATGACCCTAATCATATTATTGATTGGACTGTCATAGAGGTGGAAGCATAGAGAGAGTTCCAGCCCGGACCACAATGCATCCTAGACATGAGAGAAACAATGCTCTAGACTTGAGCCATCATGCAGGTCAAGGTGCGATGGAGGCATTTTGGAGTAGATGAGGCTACATGAGAGCTAGAAGATGCCATAATATTGGAATACCCATTATTGTTTCCTGAATAATTGTATATACATGGTGTTTTAAACACCGAAGATGGTGTTTCCTTAAGGGGGAGGGGAATGCAACACCCTGTTTTCTCCCATGAATGTAATTATGCTTAAGAATTCATATGATTATGTTTATGAAGCTTGTAATATTGACTTGATTAACGAAAACACTAGAAAACTGACTAAGGAGAGAAAAATCCTTGAGAGTACTAGCCATGATATCACATGTGGAATTGATGAAGTAAATAGGTAAGGTGGAGCTAAGATGTTTTAGTGAAGAAAATAGGAATATTTCTTAGAAATCTTTCCTATAATTATAAATATGAGCATACACCTACCAACATTCCTAGATAGGTATGGAGCCATGTGATTAGTAATGGAAGTCAGATAGGTGGTTGAATCAGTTCATAACTGTTGACAATTTGGTCTCTTGAAGAAGGAAAAGGGTCAAATGAATGACCTAATTATAGGACACCACAAATTTCCCCTTCAGGAATTGTGACCCCATAATAGTAGGTTGTGTCTACTGGAAGCCACAAGAATCCCGAGGGATTGGTGGAAGAAGAGGAAAAAGGTGGAAAAATACCACCAGAGAAGAGGAGAATGAGGAACACATCCACATAAGGGATCCTGAAAGAGAACAATCGGTCACCAAGAGTGGTGCAAGAAAGAGCAGAGCATGTAAAGCAGAGGAGGGAGTACTTTGAGAGAGAGTAAGTGAGCAGTGAGCTCACCAATTAATGGCGTAGCAAACATAGACGTTCATTGGTTCATATTGAAGAGAAGAAGAAATATGAGATATTTCCTTGAAGAAAATAGGAATCTCGTCCAATTTGATGATGCTCACCCTAAAACAGAGAAGAAATGGATCCAAAATGGAGAGATAAAGGCCCACAATTTGGTACTTACTAGACAAAACGTGACATTGGTAAGGGGAGGTTGCCGACAGAGCGTATATAAGAGAAGGGACTCCCTTGTGTAGAGGAAATCCAATTGATAAACTACCTGATAAACTTGTGGAATCCTTGAGCTCAGTGGGAAGGGAGTAACTTCTATTATTGTGATGGAGGAAGGAGAATAACCTTACTAGACCATATGATATTCAAGACTAGCTTAATCATTCCCTTCTGATCACATGGTCTAGAACGAGGGATGCGTACTATAGGAAGGAACTTTGTAGTATGGCCTAATGTTGGGAGGAAAGGTGTCCTCTCTCATTTATTTGGCCGTTGATATTTTCCCCAAACAAATAAATATCCAAGGTTATTGTTAATGCATAGTAATGATGTGAATGTATGGTTTTCTTTCATAATGGAAAATATGAATTTGTGTGAATGATGAATTGAAATCCTATCTACAATGGAGTGTGCTTGTTTGTCTTCACTATATAATTTTTTTTAATTCATGAAGTTGAGTCTATAAAGAATAACTTTTGTCCTTGAAGATATTGAAGTTGAGAGGAAATTTTGCAACATATGGATGAGAACTTCATTTGGGAGATGTCAGGAGTGCCCTAGTCTTTGTGAAGTTCTAGGTAGAGAAGGAATCCCCAATTCTTGTTAGAACATCATATTCTTAAGTGGAAATCTTGCAATATATGTAAGAAATTCACTTACAATGAAGTCAGAAGGACCATGAGGGTATTAGATCAATTTATGAACCCTTGAGGATCTGACAAAACTTAGGGGGTTGGCCTATTAGAATCCACAATTCACTAAGTCCCGAGTCAGACTATTTTCCTCATGAATAACTTTGTTTTGAGTCGAAATGACTCTTAGCCATCGATTTGTTGCAGCAAGTGTATATGATCCATTCATTTGGAGAAAGGTCCTTGAAGATGACCAAGAGTTGGAGCGTGGAACTTCGATGATGATGAAAAGAGACCACATACCTTAGATCTATTAGAGGATTTATCCTCACCATTGGATCTAGGAGATCCATTTTTTGAAGGAAGGACTTAGAGTATAGGAGGCGTTGATTGGATGGAGGCCAAAAGGGAATAATTTGGGCCATTGACATCAATCTTAGTTTGTTTGGGAGAATATTACTCGATAGTCTCAAGGAGTTTGGAGCAACGAGCCAACTACAAATAAATACATGGTAGTCATCGATATGTCATAAGTAGGAAGAACATATCACAACCATTCATTATTCTTTGAGAAAATGGGGACCAAGAACATCAACCATCACCCCGATAGAACCCAAAGGTTAGATCTTGACCATTGATGGGGTTGTCATGATCATCGTTAGATATGGCCAAAGTGATCATCGGGAGTAGATGGTAGAGAGTAGACTTAAAATTTGAAGTGAGTGCACTTTGGTGATGATGAAAAAGAAATTTACAAGGTTAGACGAGGATCATTGATCAATGAATGGGAGAGATATAATCTCAGTCATATATTTCCATAGGTCCCACTCAATTTCCTTAGAATATTTTCAAAGGAAATGCATTAAATGTCGAGTAATTTTATGGAATTGACACGATTAGAGCCATCATATGTCAAGGACCGATATTCATCTAATATGGAGATTGGACCCATCATAATTCATCGTCGGAACATGAGGATGAGGTTTAATTATTTCTCTGTGATGGGAAGTGAACCCCGACAACGATGAGAAAAGTTCCAGAGAGATCAAAATTGTTTATTTGATGAGTTAGGTGGTAGGTTCCACGTCAGTGGCATATTAGATGGCACGAGTGATAGGTATCCATGTGGAGGCCATGTGATGCAGGAGCATCTCTCCATGTCAGCCAGCCAGTCAGCCAACAACGTCAAGCACACACATTCAAAGATGAAGAGAGGCGTAGTCCTCATTTTGATTTGAATTGAATGTAATTCAATGTTTAAAGTTGGTGAGTTGTGAAGCCATGCCTTTGTGCAGGATTTAGATAAGATCAACCTTTAATATTTGTAAGGTTGAGATATAGATCCATATGCTGGACTAGACAACCCCTTCAATGCAATTGAATAGGGTAGGTAGATTGGAGGTAAGCGCTCGAAGAGCCCCCTCAGGTAAAAGAGATTTAGTATCTCATTTTGGAGTTAGTTGTAGTTGTAGTGTGTGATGATCTGCGAGTAGAGAGAAGAAGAGAAGAGTTGAGACCTTGTTACAAACCATGCTCAGGAACACTTTGTATAAACATGCATTTTCCATTTTAATATAAACAGAAGCAGTTTTTCCTGCATGTATTCTGTGTTGAATGAATTTCTGTGAGTGTTCTTTATGTATGTTGTAGATGTATGTTGTAGGTTTACATTTGCAGGAGTGTGTCTGATTTCAGGTGAAGTTCTTTGAGGCTTCACACCAGGAGGGTGTGACAGAACGTTGCGGGTTCTGATAGTCGTGCACAGAGGTGCATTTCTTAACACTACGGTTTCATACGAAGACGTGCTGCGGCACAAGAACTGGAATCAACAGCTTGAGAGGAAGACCCCAAGGTTGTTGAATACCTTGGAGGCAAGGCTGTGTATGAGAGACACAGTTGCAGACAGAATTCTACTGTGGATTCTGTGAATCTCTGCCAGGTGGGTAGTGAGCATATGCGCAGTGGTGCATTTGGAGGACTCTGCTGTGAGTTCTTAAGGAAGACCAGAATCACTGAGGATTCTGAGAGCTCTGCCAGGTGGGCATTGAGCGGGTGCATAGGTGCACAGGAGGACAGAACTACTGAATGTTCTGGGAGAAGATACTCTACCAGGTGGGAATTGAGTAAGTGTGTAGACAGGCACGAAGAAGAAGAGAACTCTTTTAAGCTCTGTGATTGAAGGAAGAATCCACTGAGGGATCTTCACAAGGTTGTTGAACACCCTGTAGACTCAGCAAGAGGTTGCTTGAGAATAAGGAGAGCCAAGAGGGCATTACATTCTCCATCTGTAGGAGAAGGGAAGGAGGATAAAATCCCTTAGGGGTCTGAGTGTTTGAGAAGCTTAGGAGAGACAACACTGTGTGTGCGTGAAGAATCTGCAGAGGCACAAAAGTCAAAGAATCCTTTGAGGATTCGGAAGTGAAAGCTCAGAAGGGACAACGTTATTGAGAGAGCAGGAGAGGACTCAAATTCGTAGAGCTCGCAGAGAAAGAAAGGAAAAGGTTGAGTCCTTTGGGAACTTGGAGTTTTTCCAAGTGGAGGAGGAAAGTGCGCAAGCTCGGGAGGGAGTACAGCAGCCATCAGATCGGCTGGAGGAAGATATCTGGACCGTTGGTTTCTATGTCTAGGAAGATGCACAGGAGGAGCGCACAGAAGGGGAGATTGTGGATCATCGGATGTTCACACAGATACCCATTAGCCGTCAAATTGGACAAGGGATGCATGGGGTTTAACTCCTCTCACACCAGGCAGAAGTCCCAATGAGAGGCGTGGCCAGCGGAATATCAGCGCTCGGGATATCGAAGGTCCTGAGGTTGAGGAAGTCGGGACACTTCAAGTCTCGAGATAGCGGGAAAGATCTGGGTCTTCCATCAGTTGCTGACACGTGGAGGAGATCCAGATTATCAGGGAAAGTCCCGATAGATGGTCTAATTGGTGCATCGAAGATCGACATTTCACGAGTCCCGGAGACGAGGCATTTGGAACATTTGGAACCGCGAAATTGCGAGAGGTGATCAGAGCCATCCATCTTGAAGGGACACATGGCAGTGATCGAAGCCTTTGGGAAAGGTCCCGATAGGAGGAGCCGCATTGGATAAATCGAGGATCGGGATATCAGGAATCCCGTGGACACGAAGTCCTTACAATTTGGAACTGCGATGTCTAAAACCCCAACAAGGAGGGAAGTTCCATTTAGGGCCAGCTGTCAGCATAGCGGAGAATCGGGATTCGGAGAATCGAGAATCTCGTGGGAAAATGCATTATAGCATTTGAAGGCTCGAAACCCCGAAGGGAATAGGACTGCGGTCACGAGGGGATAGTGGTCATATGGGCCAGGAGTTTAGCCAGGATGGCTAACGCGTGAAGTGTCGTATCAGAAAATCGATGATCGAGAGATCGCGGAGACAAAGGTTCTCGACATCGGGCATTAGGAAACCCCGAAACATGAAATTAAGGTCGGGAAAGTCACAGGCGCGTGCAGAGGCCGTGACAAAGGAAAGAGTAGGACTTGTGGATCAGGTTTTCATCAGAGATTCCAGCAGGGAATCGAGTGAGCTAATTCGGCTTGCATGAGGTGAGAACGATCCTATGAGCAGGAAAGCACGAAGTGGTGGTCATGACTCGTCTGTGTCAAGTGGTATCAGAGCCGGATTCTTGTCTGTATATTTCAGATGAGGGAGGCATAAGGGATAAGGAGCACTTTGATACTGCGTCAACTGGTATTAGAGCTTGATTCTTGCTTGTATATTTCAGGCAGGAGGAGGAAGAAAGAGGTAAAGAGCACTCGGATACACACGTCAAAGTGGTATCAGAGCAGGGACTTCACTTGTATATTTCAGATGAAGCGAGAGGTGAAGGAAGACAGAGCGCTGGAGACTCTGTAAGGATTTGTTTGCAGGTAGGCAATAGTCCATAAGCAGTTAGCAGGACTGTAGGATGAAGCTGGTAACACTCTTGGTGCCGAGTGACAGCAGCAGGTTTGCTAGGAGAGCAGACAGAGACAGCACCATGGTTACTGGAGACCATAGGCATGCTGGGAAGAAGAGAAAAGTAGAAAAGCTTGCAGAAATGGATAAAGAGCTCTATGAAGTAAGGACAAACATAGAAAATCTTGAACTGCGAATGCAACAGAAAGCCAAGCCGAGATGGGTATATGAATGGCCCATGAAGGAGCCGAAGGTAAAATGGCTAGTCAAGGAGTTGATGGTCATAAGACAGCGAAGGCTGTTAAAAGGATGGTTGAGGTATGCTGAAAACCTCAATGGACCTGAGGAGATGGTTCAGGTGTGTGAACCAGAGATTGGGAGAAATCTCAGTGAATTGGGATCGACTGAAGATCTCAAGAACTGCCAGGAGGGCAGAGAAGAAATTCCAAATTTCCAAGTGGGCAATGATTTGAGATCACTGTGGGATCTTAGAGACTGTCATGAGGATAGCCAAGGAATTTCACATTTCCAGTTGGGCAATGATATGAGGTCGTTGCGGGATCTCAAAGACTGCCAAGAGGTCAGTGGAAGCATCTCAGATTGTCAGGTGGGTAGAGATGAGCATTCGAGACTGTCTGGAAGTCTCAAGGACTCAGAGATGAGTTCAATTCAGCAAGGGTTGTTGATGAAGATGGGATCAGTTGATCTCATAATCTGCCAGGAGGGCAGTGAACAGATCCCATATTGCCAGGAGGGTAGGCATGAGCAGATGAGGCTATCTGAGGGTCTCATGAACTGAGAGGTGAGTTTTGATCAACCCAAGTAGCTGATAGAGAAAATGAGCTCAGAGATGGATTTAGATCAGCAGGTGCAGCTGATAGAGGAGGAGGATTTGAGAAGCCTTGTGATGATTGGGGGAAATCAGGTATTCCTACCATTTGCCCGAGAGGAGGAAGAAATCTGTGTTGCAGATGCAACAACAGCAGAAGCATAATCAGCTGTGACTATCAGGGAAGAAGGATTGGAGTAGACTTTGGAAGCTTCCCAAGCAGATGAAGAGGATGATGAGCATTCTGAGGAATGGCTCAATATTTTCAGCCAGGAAGTTGAAAAGACTGCAACAGGGGAGTTTGCAGAAGAAGAAGAAGAGGTAGACATCATTTGTTTTTCTTATCCATGGGAACAAGTTGAAGCCCTGGAAGAGAGGGTGAAAGTGTAGAGCGTGCACATCCAACAGGTGAAGTTGGAAGCTGATGAAGAAGGCATGGGAGATCACAGTGATCTGCCCATGAGCCGAATTTTTTTGCAGCTGGGGAGACTGCAAAAATAGGACCAGCCATTGGAGCAGCTGGACGAAGTGATCGAGGTGATCAGAAGGCTGATGTTGGTATCAACAGAAACTGCCAGTGAGGAGCAGCTGAGTAGAAAAGAAGCAACAGCAGCAGCGCATAAGCAACAACAACCGTAAGGAGACGGAGCAGATGAACAACTCCAAAGGATGATTTGGGATCCAGGAGGATTCCCACAGTTGAGATGGGAATCTCATGAGAAGGAGCTCATGAATTTTGCAGCTGAGGAGTATGATGCAGGAGAATCTCTCCACGTCAGTGAGCCAGCCAGCTAGCCATGTCAAGCACACGCATTCAAAGCTGAAGAGAGGCACAGTCCTCATTTTGATTTGAATTGAATGTAATTCAATGTTTAAAGTTGGTGAGATGTGAAGCCGTGCCTTTGTGCAGGTGTTATATAAGATCGTCCTTTAATATTTGTAAGGCTGAGATCTAGATCCAGATGCTGGACTAGACAACCCATTCAATGCAATTTAATAGGGTAGGTAGATTGGAGGTAAGCGCTCGAAGAGCCCCCTCAGGTAAAAGATATTTTGTATCTCATTTTGGAGTTAGTTGTAGTTGTAGTGTCTGATGATCTGTGTGTAGAGAGTAGAAGAGAAGAGCCAAGACCTTGTTACAGGCCGTGCTCAGGAACACTTTGTATAAACAAGCATTTTCCATTTTAATATAAACAGAAGCAGTTTTTCCTGCATGTATTCTGTGTTGAATGAATGTTTGTGAGTGTTCTTTATGTATGCTGTAGATGTATGTTGTAGGTTTACATTTGCAGGAGTGTGTCTGATTTTAGGTGAAGGTCTTTGAGGCTTCACACTAGGAGGGTGTGACAGAACGCTATGGGTTTTGATAGCCGTGCACAGAGGTGCATTTCTGAACACTGCAGTTTCAGATGAAGACATGTTGTGGCACATGAACTGGAATCAATAGCTCGAGAGGAAGACCTCAAGGTTGTTGAATACCTTGGAGGAAAGGCTGTGTATGAGAGACAAAGTTGCAGACTGAATTCTGTTGTGGATTCTGTGAAGCTCTGCCAGGTGGGTAGTGAGCATATGCATAGTGGTGCATTTGGAGGACTCTGCTATGAGTTCTTAAGGAAGACCAGAATCACTGAGGATTCTGAGAGCTCTGCCAGTTGGACATTGAGCATGTGCATAGGTGCATAGGAGGAAAGAACTGTTGAACATTCTGGGACAAGATACTCTGCCAGGTGGGCATTGAGTAAGTGTGCAGACAGGCACAAAGGAGAAGAGAACTCTTTTAAGTTCTATGATTGAAGGAAGAATCCGCTGAGGGATCTTCATAGGGTTGCTGAACACCCTGCAGACTCAACAAGAGGTTGCTTGAGTAGAAGGAGAGCCATGAGTGTTATACAACTGAGAGGGGGGGGTGAATCAATTGTTACCGTGCTTAAACAATTATGGTTCTTTTAAATTCTTTGTAGAGACACTAAATGATGATCACAATAATGTAGAGAAATAAATAATGGTACTTTCAACATCATTCACATATATGAGAAACACAGAGACAGATATTTCCCAAGGAAACCCATGCAGGGTAAAAACCTCTTTTTCTTTATATGATAAGTAATGGTTACAATCTTTACAGTATCATACATATGAGCACCAACTCATAATGAGGCTACAAACTCAGTTTTGCAAGCTGCAACTTGCTGAGAGCACCAACTCTCTGTTTTCTCTAGCACCCACCAGAAGGAAGCAACAACTCCCTGGTTTCTCTAGCACCAACTAGAAGGAAGCACCAACTCCCTAGTTTCTCTAGCACCAACTAGAAGGAAGCACCAAATCCCAGTGTTCAAGCACCCACCTGAACCTTTGAGGACACCAGTCCTCCCTAGCTCCTCCCAACCACCCTGGTTTCTCTGGCTGCAACTAGATGGAAGCTACAACTCCCTGTGTTCAAGCACCCACTTGAACTTTTGAGGACAACAATCCTCCTGAGCACCTCCCAACCACCCTGAAATATAAATCTTTGCTATTGAATTTATTACAGTGATATGATGTTCGACGATGGCTTACCTGACTTATCACTGTTCTGCTGCATTTCGTTGCTCTGTCTGCCTTATTTCCTTTCTGCACACATCACTTGTGTTGTCTGTTCTTCTGCTTTTTGTGCTCTGTGCACAATGTCCATTCACTGCACAGTTCCTCTTCTCTGCTCTTCAGCTACTGCACTCTCCTCCTTCTTCACACATGAATTAACTTCACCAACAACAATCAAAACAACCTCCAATAGTAACAACAACTCAATCTCTTCTCTATACCGTGTATTTTTAGCTTCTGTCCACCTTGTGCATGCAATGTTCACCATGCCTCTACATGCAGACTCTGCGTCGTTATCCTCCACCTCTTGAGTGATCTATCTGATCATCATCGTGACTCTTCAGCTTCTCTGGTAGTTCACCCCACGTATCCAACATCACTGTATGTTATCCTGAGATTCCTCAGCCTCTCTGGCAGTTTGAGACTCTTCGTCTTCTCCGTGACAATTGAACTCACTTTCTCTATTTCAGTTACAGGCCTCAATGCCCATCCATCTGTCAATCCCTTCTAAGAATAGTCTTCCTTCACTGGATGAAGCTTGGAGACTCTTCATCTCCTCTGGCGATTACACAACAGTCTCTTCGACTTCTCTAGCAGACCTCATCAATGGTTTCTGGAAGTCTCACTGCGTTGTGCCTTAGTAGCGATCTGATCTTGTTTAAATTCATCTACATCGTTGGATATGCGGCGAGCAAATCTAGATGGTCAGTATCTGTGCTCTCAGATCTACGGTCGGGATTCGATTTTGGAGCCCACTTGCCATTCTATCTTTNGCTCTCAGATCTACGGTCGGGATTCGATTTTGGAGCCCCCTTGCCATTCTATCTTTAAGTGGAGGGGGGGGGTCGGGAATTGGGCACGCATCTCTGGGGCGATCAGGATTGAAGTACCTAGATCAACGACGCTCAAGTGATTCCGGACCCCCCTTGCCTTTATGTCTTTAATACGAGGGGGGGATCCAGAATGGTGGAGTATTGACAAAGGGCCTCACTCTTGTCGTGTCACCTTCTGTATCATTCTCCACCTGACCGTGCGACAAGGCTTGGCTCCTCCTTGTCCTTTGAAATCTGTCCATCTCTCGCTGATGTGACCAAGGGATGTGACCACAGCCTTATGTCTCTCCATATTGTGATTCGCAAAACTCCGACATGGAATTGAACCAACGGTCCAGATATGAACTTGTTTCAATGACTACGATTGGATCGCGATATTGTATATCGCGAAATAGACATTCTTGTTGTCAAGTGTTCTTGTCACTTCAAAGTTCCGATCCCCGACACTCCATAAAGAGATCATATCAACGGTCCAGGTCACTTCCTAACTTTAACGGCTGCGATTAAATCGCAATTTTGCATATCGCGAAATCGGGGTTTCTGATGTCAATAATCTTTTTCATGTCCAACTCCCGATCCTCGAAACTTCGACAAGGACTGGGATCAATGGTCCATATTTTTCCTTGATATGGATGGTCCTCCTACTTTCTCCTTTTACTTTAAACATCGTCCAGGTTTTCCCCGATCGAACAGTGGTCGGATCCTGCACTTAGATCTAACGCCTGAGATCTATCCTCCTCTTCAGCACGCTCTTCTTGTCTACATTCAGATCTGACGACCCTCGTTCTATCGGGATTTCACCTTGGCTTTTCTCGATGGTAAACCTCATGTAGCTCCTGTCCGATCTGACGACTGATGGGATTAGTGAATGATATCCAACGACTATAGATCTTTGTCTTCCTTCTCCTCTGCGAACTCCTGTATCTTGAGATTTGTTGCGTGTGTTTTCCTCAACGTTGTTCCTCCTGAGCTTTCACGTCCGAATCCCCAAGGGATTTTATCCTTCTTATCCTTCCATATCCACTATTGTACTTGCCATCAATGACAAGCATACGCTACTTGTTAAACATTTTCCAACAATCTCCCCCTTTGGGATTGATGGCAACTACAACACCTGAATTATTTTCTCCCCCTTTGACATCAATGTCAAAGAAGGGACATGCTCCCCCTGAGCTATTGCAGTAAATTTAGGAGGCATTAGATAATCAAACAATACAAATCTCCCCCTAACAAGATGGACTCTTTTAGGTGTGAAAGGAAATGACACCCAACTTCTGTCTGAGATATTCAAAAGGTGTCTTGGCTAGGGTCTTAGTAAAGATGTCTGCAATTTGTTCTATAGTGGGAATGTAACAGACCTGAACAATCTGATTGGTGACCTGCTCTCTCAGAAAATGATATTTTATGGAAAAATGTTTTGTCTTGGAGTGGAGGACAGGATTTTTAGACACACTGATGGCACTTGTGTTATCACAATGAATTGGGATCGGTGCAATATATTTTACCTCTAAGTCTGCAAGTGTCTGAATCATCCATAATACCTGTGTGCAACAGGTAGCAGCATAAATGTACTCTTCCTCTGTGGTTGATAAAGAAATGGAACCTTTCTTTTTACTAAGCTAGGCTACTAAGGAGTTACCCAAGAAGAATGCTCCTCCACTGGTGCTTTTTCTCTCATCAACACAATTTGCCAAATCTGCATCTGAATAAGCAGTCAACTGAAGACTTTGATTTCTGGGATACCACAGACCATAAGTCATTGTTTCTTTTAAGTACCTAAATATCCTTTTGACAGCCTGCAAATGACTCTGTTTAGGTGCAGCCTTATATCTTCTTAGCATTCCTACAACATGCATTATGTCTGGGCGAGACGCTGTGATGTACAATAGGCTTCCTATCATTGATCAATATGAGCTTTGATCAACATCAGGTGAATCATCATCCTTGCTTAATTTACATCCAGTTACCATAAGTGTACCCACAGGTTTAGAATCTTCCATTTGAAACCTTTTCAACATTTCTCTTAAATATTTTCCTTGAGAGATGAAGATCCCATCGGGCCTCTGAGTAATTTGCAGACCAATAAAAAATGACAGTTCTCCTATCATAGACATTTCAAATTCAGACTCCATGGCAGAAGAAAACCATTGTACCAGTGAATCCTTATTGCATCCAAATATGATGTCATCTACATAGACCAGTACGATGAGCAAATCATTATCCTCTATCTTAATATATAGATTGTTGTCAGTTGTTCCTCTCTTGAACCCTTGGTCTTTGAGATACGTATCCAGTCTGTGATACCAGGCTCGAGGGGCTTGTTTTAAACCATATAAA
>ML781789.1:1884179-1896830 GCA_009831015.1 Picea engelmannii | reverse complement strand
AACTAAAGAAGGTTCCCCAATTGTTTCACCAAGTGCCTTCATTGCATTTACCATTTCTTCTATTCTCAGAAAGTATTTTCCAATAGTTTCATCTTCCTTCATCTTCAGCTGTTCAAACTGTATTCTGTAGGTTTGAAGCTTTGTATCCTTTACCTTCTCATTACCCTCATAACTGTTAATGAGTTTGTCCCACATTTCTTTGGCAGTTCCTAGGTGCATAACTTTTACGGATTCTGCTTCTGCAAGCCCACTCAAGATAGCATTCATAGCCTTAGCATTGAAGCTAAATTCTAGTTTTTCATCCTTATTAGCTAGAATAATTGGCTTTACATAACCAGTCTCTACCACATCCCAGACATATGCACCTAAATCCATTATGTACGTTCTCATTCTAACTTTCCAGAAGGAAAAGTTTGTTCCATTGAACAGAGGGGCCTTATTGGTTGAATTTCCTTCATGGCTTGACATGTTTAAGCTCTAGGATCTACCCTTAGATAAAAGGGGCCGGCTCTGATACCAATTGTTAGACAACTGAGAGGGGGGGGTGAATCAGTTGTTACCGTGCTTAAACAATTATGGTTCTTTTAAATTCTTTGTAGAGACACTAAATGATGATCACAATAATTTAGAGAAATAAATAATGGTACTTTCAACATCATTCACATATATGAGAAACACAGAGACAGATATTTCCCAAGGAAACCCATGCAGGGTAAAAACCTCTTTTTCTTTATATGATAAGTAATGGTTACAATCTTTACAGTATCATACATATGAGCACCAACTCATAATGAGGCTACAACCTCAGTTTTGCAAGCTGCAACTTGCTGAGAGCACCAACTCTCTGTTTTCTCTAGCACCCACTAGAAGGAAGCACCAACTCCTTGGTTTCTCTAGCACCAACTCCCTAGTTTCTCTAGCACCAACTCCCAGTGTTCAAGCACCCACCTTAACCTTTGAGGACACCAGTCCTCCCTAGCTCCTCCCAACCACCCTAGTTTCTTTGGCTGCAACCAGATGGAATCTACAACTCCCTGTGTTCAAGCACCCACTTGAACTTCTGAGGACAACAGTCCTCCTGAGCACCTCCCAACCACCCTGAAATATAAATATTTTCTACTGAATTTATTACAGTGATATGATGTTCGACGATGGCTTACCTGACTTATCACTTTTCTGCTACATTTCGTTGCTCTGTCTGCCTTATTGCCTTTCTGCACACATCACTTGCGCTATTTGTTCTTCTGCTTTTTGTTCTCTGTGCGCAATGTCCATTCACTGCACAGTTCCTCTTCTCTTCTCTTCAGCTGCTGCACTCTCCTCCTTCTTCACACATGAATTACCTTCACCAACAACAATCACAACAACCTCCAATAGTAACAACAACTCAATCTCTTCTCTGTACTGTGTATTTATAAATTTTGTGCACCTTGTGCATGTAATGTTCGCCATGCCTCTGCATGCAGAATCTATGTCGTTATCCTCCACCTCTCGAGTGCTCTATCTGATCATCATCATGACTCTTCAGCTTCTCTGGTGGTTTTCCCCACATTTCCAGCATCATTGTATGTTATCCTGAGATTCCTCAGCCTCTCTGGCAGTTTGAGACTCTTCCTCTTCTCTGTGACAATCAAACTCACTTTCTCTATTTCAGTTATAGGCCTCAATGCCCATCCATCTATCAATGCCTTCTAAGAATAGTCTTCCTTCACTAGACGAAGCTTGGAGACTCTTCATCTCCTCTGGCGATTACACAACGGTCTCTTCGATTTCTCTAGCAGATGTCATCAATGGTTTCTGGCAGTCTCACTACGTCGTGCCTTAGTAGCACTCCGATCTTGTTTAAATTCATCTACATCATTGGATATGCGGCGAGAAAATCTAGACGGTCAGTATCTGTGCTCTCAGATCTACGGTCGGGATTCGATTCCGGAGCCCCCTTGCCATTCTATCTTTAAGCGGAGGGGGGGGGGGATCTGGAATTGGGCGCGCATCTCTTGAGTGGTCAGGATTGAAGTAACTAGATCAATGATGCTCAAGCAATTGTGGAACCCCCTTGCCTTTCTATCTTTAATACGGGGGGGGTTCGGAATGGTGGAGTATTGACGAAGGGCCCCACTCCTGTCGTGTCACCTTCTGTATCGTTCTCCACCTGACCGTGCGACAAGGCTCAGCTCCTCCTTGTTCTCTAACATCTGTCCATCTCTCGCTGATGTGACCAAGGGCTGTGACCATAGCCTTATGTCTCTCCATATTGCGATTCACGAAACTCCGACACAGAGTTGAACCAATGGTCCAGATATGAACTTGTTTCAATGACTACGATTGGATCGCGATATCGTATATCGCAAAATCGACATTCTTGTTGTCAAGTGTTCTTGTCACTTCAAAGTTCTGATCCCCGACACTCCATAAAGAGATCATATCAACGATCGAGGTCACTTCCTAACTTTAACGGCTGCGATTAAATCGTGATTTTGCATATCGCGAAATCGGGGTTTCTGATGTCAATAATCTTTGTCATGTCCAACTCCCGATCCTCGAAACTCTGACAAGGACTGGGATCATCGGTCCATATTTGTCCTTGAGATGGACGGTCCTCCTGCTTTCTCCTTGTACTTTAAACACTGTGCAGGTTTTCCCCGATCCAACAGTGGTCGGATCCTGCACTTAGATATAACACCTGAGATCTATCCTCCTTTTCAGCGCACTCTTCTTGTCTACATTCAGATCTGATGGCCCTCGTTCTGTCAGGACTTCACCTTGGCTTTTCCCGATGGTAAACCTCGTGCAACTCCTGTCCAATCTGATGGCTGACGGGATTTTTGAATGAGATCCAACGGCTATGGATCTCTGTCTTCCTTCTCCTCTGCGAACTCCTGTATCTTGAGCTTTGTTGCATGCGTTTTCCTCAACGTTGTTCCTCCTAATATTTCACGTACGAATCCCCAAGGGATTTTATCCTTCTTATCCTGCCATCTCCACTATTGTACTTGCCATCAATGACAAGTATACGCTACTTTTTAAACATTTTCCAACAAGGAGGGCATTACATTCTCCATCTGCAGGAGAAGGGAAGGAGGATAAAATCCCTTAGGGGTCTGAGTGCTTGAGAATCTTAGGAGAGACAACACTGTGTGTGCGCGAAGACTCTGCAGAGGTGAAGAAGTCAAAGAATCCTTTGAGGATTCAGAAGTGAAAGCTCAGAAGGGACAACATTATTAAGAGCATAGGCGAGGACTCAAATTCGTAGAGCTCTCAGAGAAAGAAAGGCAAAGGTTGAGGCCTTTGGGAACTTGGAGTTTTTCCAAGTGTAGGAGGAAAGTGCGCAAGCTCAAGAGGGAGTACAACAGTCGTCAGATCGGCTAGAGAAAGAGATTTGGACTGTTGGTTTCTACATCCAAGAAGACGCACAGGAGGAGCGCATAGAAGGGGAGATTGTGGACCGTCATATGTTCACACAGATACCCGTCAGCCGTCAGATTGGACAGGATATGCACGGGGTTTAACTCCTCTCATGCCAGGCAGAAGTCCCGATGAGAGGCGTGGCCATCGGGATATCGACGCTCGATATATCAGAGGTCCTGAGGTCGAGGAAGTCAGGACACTTCAAGTCTTGAAATAGCAGGAAAGATCGGGGTCGTCCATCAGTTGGGGACACATGGAGGAGATCCAGATTATCATGGGAAGTCCTGATAGAGGGTCTAATCGGCGCATCAAAGATTGGCATTTTGTGAGTCCTGGAGACGAGGCGTCCGAGACATTTGGAATCACGAAATCGCGAGAGTCGATCAGAGCCATCCATCTTGAAGGGACCCGTGGCAGTGATCGAAGCCTTTGGGAAAGGTCCCGATAGGAGGAGCCACATCGAAGAAATTAGGGATCGGGATATCGGGAATCCCGTGGACACGAAGTCCTTGCAATTCGGAATTACAATGTTCGAAACCCCGACAAGGAGGGAAGTGCCATTTGGGGCCAACTGTCAGCATAGTAGAGAATCAGGATTCGGAGAATCAGGAATCCTATGGGCAAATGCATTGCGGCATTTGAAGGCTTGAAACCCCGAAGGGAATAGGACTGCGGTCACGAGGGGATAGTGGTCATATGGGCCAGGAGTTTATCCAGGATGGCTAACACGTGAAGTGTCATATTGGCAAATCGGTGATCGAGAGATCGCGGAGATAGAGGTTCTCGACATCGGGCATTAGGAAACCCCGAAACCTGAAATTAAGGTCAGGAAAGTCACAGGTGCGTGCAGAGTCCGTGACAAGGGAAAGAGTAGGACCTGTGGATTGGGTTTTCATCAGAGATTCCAGCAGGGAATCGAATGAGCTAATTCGGCTCGCATCAGGTGAGAACAATCCTGTGAGCAGGAGAGCACGAGGTGGTGGTCATGACTCGTCTGCATCACCATGCGGTAGTGAGCTGAAAAACATTGTGAGGTCATATCTCTTTACATGAATCTTGGATATGGGAAAGATTACAATTGTTGGAAAGCTCGCAGCGAGTAAGATCCAATTATGGAGTGTATTGCTTGAAATGAAGTGAATAGAAGAAGAGGAAAGTTTTACATCCCACCAGCCTAAGTGAGAGTTAGGGGGTAAGTTGTGTTACACATAGTCAACAATGGTGTAATTGAAGCATGATCAACCATACTAAACTATGGTCCACATCAAGCTCAACCATGTTTAACCATAATCAACCATGGAAAAGCCTAGTGAACCATGGGCAAGGTGAACTATAGTAAACCATACTCTTCATTAGAGTCAATGATAGTAAACCATAGTTAATTTAATGGTTAACCATATTCATGTAATGTTGCAATGTCACTAAACCCAACATTTTATTCCATGCACATCACAATGTCACGTTCATGCCGAAACCTCGTTATGTTACAAAACTCTTTACTTTGTCACATTGCAATGAACCTTGTAATGTATAAATGTTTCGAACATTTCCCTGTCGTCGCTATGTGATGAACCATAGAACCATGCTCTGATGTGATGCACATATATTGATGTCCCAATGTGACAAACATTTCTACTTGTTGCAATGTGATGAACATAGCCCATTGTCACAATGTGATTACAAAACCCAAATGTTGCAATGTGACAAACATAGCCCAACCTTTCAATGAGAAAATATTTCCAAACGTCACAATGCAATGGAAATAACCACCTGTTGGAATCTCACAAACCTATTGGACTTCCATAATTTTAGAAACAAAAACCTTTTGTCCCAATGTCTTCACCATAACTTGTTGATGTCATGTGATGAACAAAACCTTATGTCGTAATGTGATGAACAACAACCTGATCACCAGTGCAATGTGATAATGCCATATTAAACCATGAATAAACATAATAAATATGGCCACCATAATCATATCCACATGATCTATGAAGGTCAGCCATGAGCATGGTACACCATAGTCAACCATGAGCATGGTACACCATAGTCAACCATGGTGAAGTTAAACCATGATCAACCATAAGATTCTATTAATTAATGCATTCGTACATAATTACATTAATATATTGTGATGTATAAATCAAATTATTAATACAGTAATAATCATAAAGTACTAAATCTAGGGCAAATTATTTCATTGCACATAGGACAATGTCATTTCCTCTACGCGCAGCGACTCTAACGGCTAGGGTTTATCCCTGGCCTCTCGCACGCCTGCTCGAGGCCGCTCTGCGCATCCTCTGTCCTTTCATTTGTAGGTTCTTCCTCAACCATGGAGGCTCTTTCATCCAATGGTTCTCCAAGCCTCATATATTCTGTTCCAAGCCTCAGATCTTCTCTTTCTAGATCCTCTGGTGGGCCGTTGGTATGCCTTCTCAAGGTTTCACCCTCTGATTCCACTTCCCTTCATGGAATCTCTTTCCATGATGTTGTTAGGAGGAATTCCATTCCTCCATATTGTTTGATGTGAGATGCTCTGGCTACTTCCATCCCTACCAGGAAGGATTATATTTCAAAATTAGCTCAACTTAGCTCCATGGTGCTCATTTGTCATTTTAATGCTCTCTGGCCTCATCTTGTTAATATTCTTAACTAGATATTGAGATTTCGGTTGCCAGTATTGAAAGGTGATGTTTTCATTCACCCCTGTGCTGAAGGGGTTTTCATTGTAGAGTTTGATCATAAATATGAAAAAGAATTGATCTTTAGTTCCAGACCCTATTTTTGGCGAAGTTTTGGTTTATGTATGAAGCCTTGGTCTCCTTCATTTGATCCTTTGAAAGATTTGTTATCTTCAGTTCTTGTTTGGGTTAGGAGCCCAAATATGGCCCTATATTTTTGGGGCTTATCCTCTCTCTGTTCCATCGGTAATGCTTTAGGAAGGTTTCGTTTTAGAATCCATGAAAAATAAAAATGAAGCATCTGCACGTATGCTCAAATTTGTGTAGAAATGAGTTTCCAAAAAGGGTTTCCATCCAAAAATAACTTGACGGGGGATAACTATTTGTGGACTCAAAACATGGATTATTAAAAAAATTCTTTGCAGTTCCGAGCCTATTTTGGCACAGGATACTTGGAAGCCCAGTGCCCCAAGGGTCTTAAGAAAGCTTGACAGGAGTGAAAATCAACCTGGTGGGTTGGTTCCCACATTGATCATCAAATTTTTTCCAAGGAAGATTCTTCAGATGCTGACCCTCCCAAGGAGGATTCCAAAGAGGATTCTTTGAAAGCTAATAACGCTCCATCCAATGTGGGCTCTCCATATATGGACCCTCTATTAGATGATTCAAAATATGAAATAGAGGATATCAAGGCCACAAAAGAGATTATCAAGAAATACAAAATGCAACAAGAAACACCTTGGAAGCTCGTGAAAAAATAATATTCGGCTTCTCCAAATTCAGGTAAAGAAAGGCAGGTTCACGTCAATTCCATTCCTCTAGAAAGTTGGGTAGATGAGGATGATGAAGTCGAGGAATCAAATAAGGGACTTCATATCGACCAATCCCCTTAGCCATCTACATGCTAGGAAAATGAAGCTAATGAAGTTGAGGTATCAGATCAAGAAAACAAGAAGCTTCACATCAAGACAATCCATGAATCATATGCATCACAAATGACCCAACATCTGCAAATGAAGATTGGATAGTAGTAAGAAAGAAGAAGAAAGCACATATAACATCACAACCAATGGTAACACGAAGTTAGGTGCGCAAGTTAGTAAAAAAGGCGATCTCTTCCCCAACAAGTTAATTTAGATGCAATGTCTCTTCACTTTTATCCTCAGAGTCTTTTTTCAAGTATATTCAATATGATTTTTCTATGTGAAGGTTTCATTTGAGTATTTGAAATAGTAATTTGTAACTTGTAGTAATGGTTAAATTGAGGCCTCAGATTGGCCCAAATTTTAAAATACTTTGAAACCGCTCAGCGGTTTCAACTGCATCCTTTTTTATAATACAAATCTCCGAGGTTTTGTTAAAAAAACAATCATAAAGCACTAATAAAAAATTCAATACAATATAAAGTATAAATTTAATGTATTATTTGTTTATTAATGTATTTTTAATGTATTACTATATTAATGTATTCATAATTGATTAATGAATTAATGAATATTGTGTTAATGCTTTATTACTTTATTATTAATAAATATTATATTAATTAATTAAGGTATTCATGAATAATGTATTAATGCATTATTGTATCCATGAATAATGTATTACTTTATTATTAATGTATTACTTTTTTAATACTTTATTATTAATGCATTCATACTTTATCAATGTATTAATCTATTTTTTTTTGTTTGCTAGTTTTTCCGGCTCGAGCCACACCAACCCTTAACATGACTGGATTTTTTGTCTCCACAGGTTTCGAACCAGTGACTTTAACATCATGGAGTTCCTTAACAACACACCCTATCACCAAGTCTCCTACACCTCGGGGACCTCAATGTATTAATATATTAATACTTTAACAATATATTAATTAATAATGTATTCATGTATTAATTAACTAATATGTTACATTAATACACTTCATTATACATTAATGTATCATTACTTAAATTTATACATTACATTAATGTTTTAATTATATAATACATTAATATATTATTTAATTAATACGTTAATACTTTAGTATATTAATTAATTAATATGTTAGTACTTTAATATATTAATGTATTATCACATCAATTTATTAATACATTAATATTTTATTACATCAATTTATTAATACATTACTAATGTATTATTACTTTAATTATGTATAAATATTTTATTAATGTATTAATACTTTAATTTAATAATGTAATATTTTAATATTTTGTATTCAATTATTAATTTTTTATTTTACTTTATTAATGTATTAATAATTAGCAATGTATCAATCAATAATATTTTAATGTATAGATTAATTAATACAATACATAATTAATGTATTTATTTATTTTAACACGTTACACTAATGTATTAATTAATTAATACATTAATACTTTGACATGTTAATGCATTTATTAATTAATACATTAATTAATATACCAATGATTAATTAATTAATACTTTAGTCATGAATGTATTATCACCTCAACATATTATTATATTATTAATGTATTATTACTTTATGAATATATCACTTGGATATAAATTTTAGACACCAATGCTAAGAATATGTATATAGCAATTTGCTATTCTGCACCTATTAATTCTACTTTTTATAAGAAAAACAATCTAGATAGAAATTGTCCCTATAATAATTTAGAACAAGATATTTATAGTTTGAAAAATGAAGGTAATATCCTCCTGCTAGGAGAATTTAATGCTAAGACTACAACTAAACAAGCTACTCTTTTAATAATTGATTCCGACCGTAATCCTTTATAGCTAGATGAGGACCTTGTTTTATCTAATAGCTACAATAGAAGCTATGAATTCCTAATTGAGAATTGTTTTGGTACTTAGTTGGTCAATCTCTGCAACTCTCAAGACCTAATAATTTGCAATGGAGTAATGAAGTGGAAAAAATCCAACCAGATGACTTGTATTCATAGTCTAAGTAGTAGTGTCATAGATTATGTGATATTTGATATCCCCATTTACAACCAAATAGAAACTTTTAACCTTTTAAATGACCATGAACCCGACTTTGATCATAAACCTTTAACCATAACTCTAAAGTTTTCCATGAACATGAGTGCCATTGAAGATATTTCTGATAATCAAAGACAATTTCTCTTTGAAAAAAGTAAAGTTGACCTTTTCTTAAAGGATTTAAATAGTAAATTACATCTCTTAACTTATAAGGACAACATTGAAGAACTCTATCATAATTTTACAACTACCCTTTCCACTTCTATTAACAAGTTCTCTTCCGAGGTGTTTTGTAAAAAGAATAATAGAATGACCAACCCTTGGTATGATAAAGAATGTAAAATTGCTAGGAAAGCCATTAGAGATTCTTCTAATGAGTCCTTAAAAATTGATAAGATCAATACGTACAAATCCCTAATTAAAAGGAAAAAAAGGTACTATATCAATAAAAGGCAAGAGCATCTTTCACAACTATCTAAGATGGACCCTAAGAAGTTCGAGAGCCAAATTCTAAACCACAATACTAAAGAAAATAAAATGATTCCCTTAAGGGACTGAAATTACTACCTTAAAATTCTTTACAAGTTCCTTAATGCCATGGACACCATTCCTATTGTCCTTACAGAGGATGCAGTTTTTTCTTTAGATGACATAGATTTCGGGGTTAAGCAACTTGCAAATGGGAAAGCTAAGGACATTGAAGGCTACCAAGATGAAATTTTGAAAATCGGAGGGCCTATCCTTATCCCTCACATACACAAGCTATTCAATTTAACAGTCAAGTAGGGATTCCCTAAAACCTTAACACAAAGCCTCATTGTTCCTATTTTTAAAAATGGGGATAACAACATTCCCTCTAATTATAGGACCATTATGATTATCCCGATTTTAGCCAAGCTCTATGGAATTATTTTGGAAAAGAAGATTAGCCTTTTGCTAGAAAGTCACGGTAAATGAGCTAAAGGCCAGGCCGGGTTTAGGAGATATCATTCAACTATGGACAATGTTTTTACCTTTAGGATCATTGCAGAGGAGTTCCGCAATACTAAAACCAATCTTTGTTGTTGTTTTGTTGACTTTAGAAAAACTTTTGACATGGTTCCTAGGAAAAACCTTTGGAATAGGTTGGAAGAGATAAAATTTCATCTTGAGTTGAGGGATGTTGCAATAAGGATGTATGAGAACATTATTGATAATTTTGAAAAAACTAAGGTCTGGTCAAAAGACATTAACTGTAATATTGGAGTCAAACAAGGTTGTCCCTTGTCCCCTACCCTTTTTGGCATATACATTGACCAGTTAGAAGATTGTTTGGAAAAACCAAGTTGTGTCGGCCCTACTCTCACTGGTATAGTTATCAATATTATTATTTATGTTGATGATATTGTTCTTATGGAAAGGAGTCCCCGTGATCTTGAAAACCAACTAAGAATCCTCAGGATTTTTACTCCAACATGGGTATGACTATTAATACTGATAAGACTAAGGTCATGATTATTAAATCCAATAAAATCACTTATGATACCTTCGTATATGACAAAAACAAATTGGAGGAAGTGACTTCATACAAATATCTTGGAATTGATATTCACCACAAGCTCAAATGATATTATAGCATTGAGAAAATGATTATTGGGGGATGGAAATCTTATTACGGGCTTGAAAACAATTGTAATTCAGTCTATCTTTGGATTTGGGATAAGAAGAAACTCCTCTTTGAGACTCTCATTACACCTATTATTCTTTATGGATGTGAAGTCTGGGGATGTAGTATCTCTCGTGAATTATAGAGAAATACAGAGCAAATACAAAAGAATTTTGTAACCTATAATATCAAAATTAAAGGAAATACACCCTATCCCATCCTCCTCTTAGAAATAAGCCTCTCCCCCATTGATAACACGACTATGGCTAGATACCTAATGTATAAGAAAAAGTTAAACAACATGGAAGCCGAGAGGATTCCTAAAATGTCTTCAAAATTGAGTTGTAACCACCATTGAATCAAGCGAGGATGGCATAAATATGCTCAGTCTTGGATAAACTATTGGGGAATCATGGAAGACACCATTTTGTAGAATAACAATACTATTAAAAATATCATAAAATCAAAATTTAAGGAGAAAATGTGGTGTGATAAAGAGTTAGAGGAAAAAATAAAGTTAAGGTATTATAAGGATGTAATCAACCCTAATCTAGAAGATCAAAATTATCTATCTTTTTTGACGAGTGTAAAGATAAAAATAAGCATTTCCAAGATAAGAACAAATTCTCACGAGCTCCATAGTGAAACTAGACATTGGTCAATTCCTAAAACGCCATGGGATGAAAGAGTGTGTCACCTTTGTGACACTAAGAAGGTTGAATATGAAAGACACTTTCTCTTATATTGTCAATCCTATACCCAGATTAGATCTTATTTTCAAAATATTTGTCACACTACCAACCTTCCTAACCTCTTAACTCAAAAAAACTATGGTGATCTTGGAAAGCTTCTCTTAATGATTTTTGAGAAAAAAAACAAAATTCTAAAGAATCACAAGTAATCACTTATCCTCGTAAGGTCTGATAGACCAATTCAATCTTAGTGGACGTTAATCATCATCATCATCATCATCATCATTATATTATTAATGTATTACTTCATTATTATTTGCTAATGTATTAATACTTTTTTAATGTATGAATAATGTATTATTCTATTAATATATTACTTTATTAATTAATTAATATTTTATATTATTACTTTATTATTATTTACTTCAGTAATGTCTTACTTTATTAATGAATAATGTATTACTTTATTAATCAATTAATACTTATAATATATTTATTACGCCGATAGGCGTATACCTATTGGCAATGGGAAGAATTAATGATCTTTTAATCTTAATGATCTCTTAACCCTAATCTGATGGATAAGCATTCAATATGCAGGCATATTCTTAGTCATCCTCCAAAATGAATGAACCAGATTTATTGCTCATAACTTCCGTGCATTTATAAAGCCATCCGTTAACATGTTTACTTTTTTACTTTTACCTAAGAATACTTAAAAATTTACTGTGCGCATGTATAATTGACACGTTCAGTGATTAATACAGAGCGACGCCATGACCTCCACGCATAACACAGAGTGGCGCCACGACCTCCACGCATTACACAGAGTGGGATGGATCCACGCATGGGGAAGTGCGTTTAATGGACAACCGCATGCACGCGTGAATTGAACCGCCACACAACGACCCATACACATTCTGTAAACGTTTGATAATTTAAGTTTTTTATGCTCAGTCGCGTTTGCGAATTGAAGTTTGTTTTTGGCATGCAGCGAAGGATTACATCGAAAAGAAGGATCTCTGCTCTCATCTCAAAGGTTTTTTGCATGCAGCGAGTGTGATGCTTGGCAGAAGGGACTCCGGCACTGCGAATCGAACCACTGTGAACACCAACATTCCCGCCCCTACTGCCAACCTCGCCAATCTCACCTCCAAATTTGGAGCTCAGGGACTTTCTAAACGGGAAATGGTTGTGCTTTCAGGTAATCCAGAATGCCTGCTTACGGCTCTAAACAGTTTCTACACTC
>ML781789.1:1837475-1878515 GCA_009831015.1 Picea engelmannii | reverse complement strand
TAGTTTGGGAAAATCCAAACCCAAACCATAGATGTTTGACACAACTGGGAACAACTATCAATATCATCTCAATAGATGTCCCCATTGTTTTATTGAAGGACAAATCCAACACAAGGGAGGCTTCTCGGGTGACCCTAGGGGATTGTAATGGAAAATGAGAAGAGATGGAGAATGCCCCTATAGGTCAAGGTCAAGAGTGGAAATGAGGCTTAATAATGTGTCACATGAGATGGTAATTGGTTTCCAAGGTGGTGTACTTGCAAAACAATGTTAAACCTTCATGAAACAAGACAATATATGACAATACAAGCCTCAAAATCAGTGGGGATTCAACAAGTAACCTCGTTGTCCCAAATTGCAGTAGTGTGTGTGTGTGTGTGTGTGTGTGTGTGTGTGTGTGTGTGTGTATCAACAGTAAAAAGAGTATAAGAGCTGCAAATTATATTATCAAAATCAAGTGCAAGATGGTGGAAATAAAGCTAGCAACAAGTAGATAAATTTTCAATGATTAGAGAAAGAATTTGATAGCAATAAGGGCTTGTTATGAAGTTTTATCAACAAGATATCTAATATCCTTATGGATGTAGAAATTTTTTTCAACAACAACAAGTTCTATCCACTAAAATCAACAATTAAACCACCCAATTGTTTTTTATAACCAATAGAACAATTACCAAGGATTACAAGTGAATTTCAGTGGTAGAAGAGTGAGTAAAAGAGTGAAAGAGGATGAGTTTATTGTATCCCTATTGGTTGTAGCTTAAATTTTATTACATAAAATAAATCACTTGGGTAATCAAGACATCCTTAGAGAAAAATATAGCTTAAAGTATATAAATCAATTTCCAAACTTGAAAATTTCAATCTCTTTGATATCACGTTTACCAATGCATAACATTCAATCTCCAATGAAAAAATAATAGTGCCTTATCTATTGGGTTATGTAGTCTCTTGTTTATGAGCTAGGATTTATTATTTCTTTAGGGGTGTAAGACCTTTTACTCCCTAGAGAAAACAAACCTTAGCAGGGTAAATCTAAAAGGATTTAAGCCCTTTTACTTGTAGAGACCTTTGAAAATAGTTGTTTCAATGACAACAAATATAGATCTCGATGGAGGTTGTATTCCCTTATTCTCCTCCAAGGTTTTAGAAAAATTAACCTTGAAATCAAGAAGAAAAGTATAAAATTGCATAAATTTCTTACCTAATCCAAGAGATAGCATGAAAAACCCTTACTTATCAAGAATATTCCACCACAATTGCCAAGAAACAAGCATCAAGAGATAGTGTTATCCTTCCTTCCCCAATAGACAAGTAGAAGCATCTAAAAACACACGATACAAGAGTGAGCGAATTGCCCAAGTAGGGAAAATATTTCAGCCAAGAGCTTATGTAATTCTCAAAACCATGATCCTAAAATGAAAGTTAGGTGACCTAAATTTATATGAGGTCATCTAAAACCAATTTGTCCACTTTTAAACAAAAAATTAGAATGAGGCTCGCCTCCTCTATTTTCTCTTACAATTTACAAAATTAAAATTTACATTAAATAAATCCCCAATGATGATGAAGTCATGCCCTAAAAGGATGACATTGGTCCAAGGATGAGACATTGATCCTCCAAGTGAATATAATCTAGCTTTCAAAGGCCATGTGTCATCTCATCATGTGCTAGAGTGACAAGTGATGCATCTCCCTCCATCAAATCACATCACATCAAAACTAGAACCATGAAACCCCATCATGACCCCATCATCCAAGGTGATGTCAAGGGATATGGTATGATGTCCTAGGCCTCCATAGGCCGATGTTCAGGTCCAAGGGGCCACAATGTCATCCTCAAAATTTTCCCAAATGACTTCAAAGGAAACATTCATCTTCTCAAGTGTGCAATCAATGAGGAACGTCATCCTACTTATGGCCTTCAAGCCCCTATGAAGGGCCAAGTGACCTAGTCCCTCCATGGAAAATATTACACCTGGAAAGGTTCTGCAAAGACAAACAAGTATGCCCTCCAAGGGTCCACAAGTCACATGTATCATTCCAAGTAATCCATATTTAATAAAAGAGCCACCAAAACATGTGCATTAAATCCTCGCCTTTCAAATTAAACAAATGCTCAAGGACCTTATACAACTTGACAAATTTTAAGTTTAGGATGGTTATCATGGTGCCCAATTAGGTAGATCAATCCCCAAGTCAAGGAGTGTTTCCCAATAAGACCCTCTCTAATTCATGCAAAAGAGTGTGAGGTGGATAGGGGTATGAATTTTGGGCATGGGGTTTCTTGAAATACAAGGGATCATATTGTCTCATTTATGGGCACCTTTGTAGAGGGTGTACTACATCCTTGTTAGCAATGAAACATTTTTCCAAGCCCTTTATTTTCCATTAATTTATTATTATCCAAAACATTGAGTTCTATGTGCAATGGAAAGTAAGGAGCACCACAATTCCAATTGAAGCTAAGAAGAAATTGAGTATCGAGATGCACCCAGAGGACCTATGTTCATGACACCACTGCGACAGACTCCTCAGTAGAGGACTCCTTACAGAGGACCATAGCACTAGGAACAATGTTGTCTGCAACATCACCAACAGTTTAGTCATGTTCAACAGAACAAACCATGATGACAGACTGTTAGAACAACAACTTCTACTTCGAGGATCAAGAGGACTAGAATGAAGACGGGATGTTGGATGTGTCGAGAGCCACATTAACAACGAGATTTTCTGATTAAGTAGGCCAGGGAGGTCAGATAATCAGGACCCACTACAGTTGGAGATTTGGGAAAGACCCACAAAATACATGCAGTTGTGAATAACCGCCAGGCCAGGCACCAGTCCATTGTGCTCGAGACGTCAGGTACAATAACAGACCAAAATTTTAGAATTTTGATAGATCCAGGTGCCACAAAGAGATTTATCTATAGTGTAGCGCTACAAAAAATTAAGGTAAAGGCAGTCGAGCAAGACACATTCAGATACGTAGAAATAGCATCAGGTTCCAAACAAAAGGGTGGAGGAAATGCTAAGGACTGTAGCATTAACTTGGGATATTTTGTAACGAACGTCAACCTATGTCACAGTATTAGGATCTTATGACATAGTGATTGGTATAGATTGGTTGCAATCGCATGATGCGATACTTAACTGTAAAACAAAACGGTTAAGTTTGACAGATGATTTGGGGCAGGATAGAGTGATTCTAGGAAGAAACCAGGGAGTGTCCTTGAGGTTTATTTCTTCCCTAAAACTACAAAAGAGTATGCACAAATAATGCAAGATTTATGCAGTCTTAGAACTAAATGAAAAGGGGGATGCAAAAGGATTATAAAACCTTCTTGTAGTGCAAGAGTTCACAAACGTGTTTCCAGAAGAGTTACTAGGTTTACTGCTCGAAAGACAATCGGAGTTTACAATAGACTTGAAACTTGGAACTGAACTAATAGTGAGAATGCCTTATCGGATGTCAACACCTGAATTGCAGGAGTTGAAAATGCAATTGAAGGAATTTTTAGATTTGGGACTTATACGTCTTAGTGTGTCACCTTGGGGTGCACCAGTTATTTTCATGATAAAGAAGGATGGATCATGGAGACTTTGTATTGACTATTGTCAATTGAACAAAGCGACGATCAAGAACCAATATCCATTTCCAAGAATAGATGATTTGTTTGATCAGATAAAAGGAGCGACAATGTTTTTGAAGATTGACTTGAGATCAAGATATCACCAATTAAGAATTAAAGAAGAATATATCTCTAAGACCACATTTAAGAGGAGATTCAGACACTATGAATTTACAGTTTTACCGTTCGGATTGAAAAATGCCCCAGGGGTATTCATGAGTTTGATGAATGGGGTGTTATGTGAATACTTGGATAATTTTGTTTGAGTATTTATTGATGACAGACTAATTTATTCTCGAACGAAAGAAGAGCATGACGATCATTTAAGATTGGTCCTACAATGTCTATGAGAAAACAAATTGTACGGGAAACTATCGACTTGTTCTTTTTACCAATCAAAGATTCATTATTTGGGACATATCATATCTGGTGAAGGTATCTACGTGGATCCATCGAAGGTAGAGGCTATTATGGAATGGCCTACACTGACAAACATATAAGAAGTACGTAGATTTATGGGTTTAGCAGGATATTACCGATGATTCGTCGAAGGTTTTTTTGATGATAGAAAATCCGATCAAAGAGTTGTAGAAAAAGAATAAGAAGTTCGCATGGACTGAGAAATGCGTGGAATCATTTCAAAGGGTCAAATATTTGTTGATGACATATCCAATACTGAAGGTCCCCGACATGGACAAGGAATTCTTGGTATGCACAGACACATCCAAGGAAGGTTTAGGTAGAGTTTTGATGCAAGAGAGTCGAGTGATCACTTACATTTCTAGGAAATTGATAAAGCATGAGGAGAACTACGCAACACATGACATGGAGTTATTAGAAATTGTGTATGCCCTGAGAATTTGGAGACATTATTTGATTGGATGAAAATTGGAACTAAAGACAAATCACTGTGGTTTGCAACATATTTTCACACAGAATGACTTGAATGCGTGACAAAGGTGTTGGTCAAAATTACTTAGTGAATACGAATTTGAGATTACTTACAATAAAGAAACAATGAATTGAGTGGCAGATGCGTTGAGTTGGAGACCACGCGTATTCTTGGTAATATCGCTTAAGAGGAATCTTCGAGAAAAGATTCTAACTTTACATATAGATGATGATTGTTATAAGGATGTTAAGAATAATATTGGACAAGATACCTAATGGTACCAAAGTATGAATATTAGTCAATAGACAACGATGGATTGTTGAGATTTAATGGAAGAATTTACGTACTACCTAGTGACGAATTAAGAAATATGATCTTGAAAGAAGCTCATAGAGCAGTGTACATGGCTCATCCAGGAGTCACAAAGATGAAGACAAAACTTAAGCGTTTATTCTTCTAGAAGGGATTGAAAGAAGAAATATTTAGTTACATGGCGAGATGTCTAGAATGTCAGCAAGTGAATGTTGAACATAGACATCCAATAAGATTACTATAGACACACTCTATTCTAGATTCGAAATGGAAGGTCATTTTGATGGAATTTATCATTGGATTTCCACTAACGACAAGGAGGCATGATTTGATTTTCATGGTAGTTGACACTCTGACAAAGAGTGCACACTTTATCCCAATTTGTATGATGTATCAGGTGCCAAAAATTGAAAGATTATTTGTCAGCGAGATTGTGAGGTTACATGGAGTACTAAGAAGGATCATATCCGATCGGGGATCAGTGTTTACAGGATGTTTTTGGACCAGTTTCCAAGAGGATTTGGGAACGTAATTGAATTTCAGTACAATGTATCACCCTGAGACAGATGAACAAACATAGAGAATGGACCAAATTTTGGAGTATGTTTCATATGTATGTAATGGACCAACAGAAATGTTGGGAATATTTATTGCCACTAGTAGAGTTTTCATACAACAACATATATTAGAGTATGATTAAGATGGCACCATTTGAGTTTCCCTACAGATGACCCTGTCGAATGCCATTGGGTTGGGATCGACTTCAGGACAGGGTCCTGGTAGGACCATAGGTGATTCAAGAAATGGAAGAATAGATGCAATCGATAAGACAAAGGATTAAAGAAGCACAATATAGGTAGAAGAGTTATGTTGATGTGCATTGCGTTGACCGCAGTTATGAAGTTGCTGACAGAGTTTTCTTGCAGGTGAAACCGCACAAGAGTTCGATCAAGTTTAGAAAGGGTGTTAAACTCTCTCCTAGGATTGTGGGACCTTTAGAAGTTGTCGAAAAGAAAGGACTTGTGGCTTATCAACTAGACTTGCCTGATTGTTATAGGTGTATGCACAATGTATTGCATGTATCTTTTTTGAGAGATTATATTAGTGGTCCTTCACATGTTATTGACATGAGTTCTTTGTAGGTGTCAGACAAGGGTGCTCTCATGGTGGAGCCAATCCGCATTCTGGACCATCACATTCGACAACTATGATGTCGAATAATCGATCATGTGAAGGTCCAATGGGACAATTATAGTCCACACTTGGCTACCTGGGAGCACGCATATGAGATGTGTCAACAATTTTCTTACTTGTTTGATAGATTAGACATATAGATCTATGTTAGATACATTTATTTACTTGTTTTTATATATTGTACAAACTTCGGGACAAAGTTTAAATCAAGAGGGGGTGTATATAACATCCTGCTATACTGAGCACACTTTTATTGAATTATTCTTTGACGACACTTGCGTGAAAGTGATACGGTTATGGTATATTATGATTTCATTTCACTTATGGGTTATATATGATGAGGATGATGTATTGTAACTTATTGTTAATATGATGTATATATATTGGAAGATGTTATTGACGGGTCATCCTGAGTGTGCAGGACACATGATAGGTTAAGGATTTTGATGGCATCGATGGACTCCCTTGGAATCCGGATTGAGTCAGGGAGTGGATTGTATTTATTTGAGTATTTCATTCTACGCACATGTGATGTATGATTCATTTGAGTATGATTTATGTATATGGAATAATTGACAGTGTTTTTTCAGTGGATGTAGGCTTGAAAATGATTTCTAATCCGACTCACATAAGGAGTAGAGGGGCCATGCACATAAAACTAGACATTGAGGGAGAGGTGTGGAAGCGTCCCTATCACAACCTACTAGCACTCCCATCGTGGCCAAAACTATAGGTTAAATATTACCTATTTTGAGTGGCCCACAATGTCGTGAGGGTAGACTGAGGCAATCGCTCATGAATATTTCTAAGGGACGCGCAATAAGGCGAAGTCGTTATTCCTTATAATCCCTTAGTCTCTCACAAGGTCGATCGAATGTAGTTTTGAATCCAAAGGTTCAAACACACTTCCAAAGCAATTCAAAGGTGAGTGGCACCCTTGGAGCACGGAGGTGCATCTTGAAGGGCATGTCGCGTAATTAAACTTTAGTCAATAAATCTAGGTGGCCTAGAAAACTTTGAAATTATTAAACCTTGTAGGATTAAATAATAGGTTGTTAATTATAAATCCTAACAAAAGTCTAAGCCTAAGTCTAACTCTAAATTTAAATAAAGGACTAAATGAATTATGACATGAGTTAAATATTTGAGATAAATCAATTTCTAGGAAAAAGTAAGTAAAATATAAATATTTGATAAAATGCACATGTGTGCATGAAATTAATAAAAAGGGATTTTTAAAATGGAAATACAAAATTAACTTGAGAGAATGGGTGTACATAGAATACAATATTGAGTCAACCTACCACTAGTCTAAGTAGAAGAAGACTCCCAATCCAACTCTAACTAAAATCTAGTTAGGAGACAGACATTAAATGATGGATTGGGGAACTAATAGACAACTAAGAGAAAAAATAGGAACACATTGGGGAATGTGAGGTAAAATGGATTTTAAATAAAATAAAAAGAGAAATTACTTGTGCAACTTGGGGAGACTGTGACACATGTAGTGGGTGAATAATACTTTAAATTAAATTATTAAAAGTTAATTATTTTTGCATGAGGACATGTGTCAGAGAGGAAAATTCTATAAAACAAATGATGTATAAGGAAAAAAGGACCGGACCTTTGGAGCACTGTTATGTTGCCAAATTTTTGATTGATTGTGTTTTACTTGTGAGAGTTGGGACTCCAAGCTTGTGAAAAGAGTGGAAGCTCTTCCTTGCGAGGAAACTTGAAAGCTATTGTGTTCTGGCTTTTGTTCTTGGCTCCTTTTCGGTTCAAGGGGCTAAGGGGGAAGAAGAGTACCCATAGCATTGGTTGGGCGGTACCAGTGAAGTTTCATTGATTATCAAGCAAGAGAACAGAGTAGTGAAAGACTTTGAAGGGCATCTTCATTTCACAACCTTCATTGGTCCCGATATTTATATATTCTCCATTTATTTGTAGTACAAGTATGTTAGTATGTTAGATTTGGTATGGCCACTGTAGAATTAATAGAAAGTCTTAATGCCAATTTGTTACAAATAGTTGTCAAACGAATAATAGTTACAGTGTTTACAATTTTCAAATTTTCATTGTAATTTCGAGCATTTCCAAACTCTATTTTCAAGTGGCTTGATACACTTGTAAAACTCGAAATGATATTGTGTATGGCCTATGTTTTTTTATTTTATTTTATTAAAGTTGTATTTTATTCTATACTTGAAGTTCTTACTTGAGATTATTTTAAAGAAATTTAATAGTGTATTGTTCATTGGTAAATTAAGGAAATAAATTCCTAAATTTGTATCGTGAGTTCTCTGTTAAATTTCATTTAAATCCTAAATCATTTCATATGGTGGGATCTTTGTCGAATTGTATTCTAAATCCAAAATTTTGTATCATGAATTTCCTGTTAAATCTTATGACAATTCAATTTTGTTCAATGGTGGATCCCCGTTGAATTTTGTTTAAATCCGAAATTAACTCATGGATTCTCTGTTGAATTTATTGATAAATCCAAATTTATTGGTAGCGTGGAATATCTGTTTAAATCCAAATTTGGGGAAAAATCATAGGGCCCTTGTCAAGTTGCAAATCTAAGAAATTTAGAACCTGTTGGTTCACTGTCTTTTTCTTTTTCTTTTCTGGAATTATGACTTTCACTTTAATTTTAGTCATTATCCCTGTTACCTTGATAATTATGCATTTGATCGTGGGCTAGAACCTAGCGCTAACCCAAAAGGCGTTATTCAAATCTTCAGGACTTTGGCGCTCTAGAGGTTTCTTCAACTCCAAAATTCCCTTTCACCCAGAGTGTTACCATTCGAACTCAGTCTTAATTCAAGGTTGACTGGAAGATGTGGGTTCTACCCGACCTTCCACCTACCTTCATCATTGTTTACAACTTCAATCAAACTACTGACATGATTCCTCCTCACACGAGAATCTACAGTGGAGATCCCAAAACTCTAGGCTTTGGAGTTCCTCGACACCCTTCCACTTTGAACTAATACACCTATATCGTTGAACTCCCAAAGAGTTTGGGGATAAAATGTACATGATCATCCTACAACCGACGACCGTGATCAACTCCGGAACTCCGGGCTTTGATGATTCTTGTTCCTAATCACTACCAAACTCTCGAATTGTCGAACGTCGAATTGGTGAAGGACAGATATATATAGTCCACGTTCAACTGCCAACGAATGGTTAGGATTGACTACAGGCTTCGGGACTTTCTGCACCTAAGAAACTTTCACCCACAACCTTCCAAATAGCCGAATTTCGAATACTTAGAAATCTATGGACATGTGTACCCAACAACTGACGGTTAGGATGTACTCCGGACTTCGGGAGTTTCGTAACTTTTAACAACATGACTCAAATTTGTTGGACTGATGAACTACCGAACTTTTGAAGGATGAAGGTTCGAATATCTAATGACCCTCGTTCGATATCTATATCCACATCTGTCCTTTACTCTGGGACTTCGAGGTTCTTAGCCCTTAACTGCTACGATTCTTTTAACCGGAGTGTCAAACTACCAAAATTCCGAAGGATGAAGACTCGAAGATATAAAAACCCTTGTTCGATCTCTAGATCCATGACTATCCTTTTCTCTAGGACTTCAAAGCTTCGGGGTTTGTTAGTTCTTAGACAATTATGAATCAAACTTGTCGAATCACCGAACCCTTGAGGATCCAACGACTCGCATTCACTCACTGATCTATGGAGTTGATTCACTTCGTGACTTTGGACTTTGGAGCTCACTTAATACAAACAACTCAAATCTTTCAAAGTGACGAAGTCCGAAGTGAATAAGTACGAAGGACTCTAGGTTTAACGAGTGCGCACCTCCTGTCTGATCTAACTGTTATAGAAATATTTGCCTCACCTTATGCAATATTGCACAGAAGGCCTTTTTCCATTTCCCTATGTAGACTTATCATCCATGTTTGATAAATACATAGCTAAAAATAAAAATAAAAAATCCACATGTACGCACCTTTCCTACTATACAACATGTGTATACGCAGGCTGCTCCACTACAACCCGTGTACATCGGGATTTGTGCCAAAAATTGAAAATCAAATGTCGGGTTTCCATGTCACGATAGGAGATCTATGATCCTTGGCATTCCATATACTGGAAACGTTCTGACTCGGCCATTCAGTTCCATTTGAAGGCTATAAATGGGCCAATTCCAATCTATGGAAAAGAAGAGAAAGAATTCAACTTTGAGAGCAAAATTACTCTGTAAAAATTATTACTTCATATTGAGTCTGCATCCCTTTGTCCTTTAAGTCTGAACACAGTGTTCAACCCCCAAGATCTTCCCTTATTGATGGAGAACCTCATTGTCTCCCTTCTACGAGATTGCCTTTGGTGGAGGATTGAAGTGGTGGAGGCCCAATTGGAAGGAACTTAGTTTCTTGGTTCTGAACCATGCCAACACGAAAGTTTGTAATGTTTTCACTTTTGCTGATCATTTATTAATAGAAATACTCCTTTCCTATCCAATTGATATCTTGCAAATATATGAGTTATTATCCATGGGCGTATTTGTCATGTATATTAATGGATTATGTTATTTAATGTGTTAACCTTTTATATCATCACCATATGCTTGCTTTGCTTGTTTGTTGAGAACTAGTTGCAGGTACAAAGCTTTGGGTCAAAGTTCTCAATGGTGGACATCATCGAACATTTGGACAAGGTAGGCCTCTTTCTTAGCTCGCTTGCATGTTAGTTTATATTGCATGTTTTTAGGATAGAGTTGATTTCTGCAGTCACATCCATCCGTTGTCGTTTACCCTATCCATAGAGAGTTTTTACCTCATAACATAATTTTCGACCATATTGGGGATGATATTCTTTCAAAGGGTTACAAGTACTTTTTCTCCTTGCATTGCTCTCATTCCTTTTTGTTTCTTTTCGTATCAATGTTTGACAGTTTCTGTTCACTCTGGGTCTGAGTTTTCATCCTTTCTCCCTTGTCTAACCTTGTTTTGAAACATATATGCACTTTTTGTCATGACATCTATGTACATACGGTAGCTGGCCCTTCGCAAGATGCGTATATATGTGATGTTTCCCTAAACAATCACGTACATCAGTTTTCCTTGCTTGTTTGCTTGGTATGGTGTTTGTTGGGTGGGATTTGATGTTTGCTGAGCCTTCTTAGGTCTCTGTAGTTCCTGTTGAGTGTCTCTAGGATGACAGGAAACCTATCTAGAGTTGAATTTCAAGGCAGAGTATTTATCGTCACCTTTTCAGTTTGATTGGCTATGTACATTGGGCTGGGTATTCTGCTCCTTGGTATTCTTCTTGAGTCATTTCTTTCTATAAACAGTAGAACTTATATATCAAGTTGCTTATCAATCCATGCATTTTCTTTTTATTATATTGAAAATACAAAAAAATAAGCATTTTTCATTGCTTGGCATTTTTGTCTTTCGAGTCCTTGTCATTAGCTTAGTGCATTTAGTGAAAGATTGCATTTTTACTTCAAAATTGCAGAGTTGAAATTGAAAATTTTGTTTTCAAAAACATATCATTCATTGAAAGTTAAAGTTAAGACTTTGCATTATTTTCATATTTACTTTTCTTGCATAGTCATAACATCATGAGTTTCACTAACATACCTTTTTGAGTAATCACGACCACTAAAATTAACGCCATAATTTAAAATTGATTAGTCACGATTTTATTTTCTAGGGTGCACAAACTAGCTTAGGATTTTGTGCCTTGGAATATGATTTTGTGAGTAAACTTCCCCAAGGCAATTAAATCAACATATGTGTCTGAGAAAAGAAGTGGAGAAATATAGTGTATAATTGGTAATATCAGGAGGTTCCTCTCACACCAGAGTTAATCGAGCGAGGTTGGTTGAAGGGATATCCCCCCGATACCTTCTTATCATCAAATATATTTATGGGGATCTATTCGTATATGGAGATCTTGCTAGTGCCTTTACCTCCGTGAGAGGCAGTACATTCCAGGTTTCAGGCTTTGATACCCTGCCCATACGGTGGACCTGACTTACGACTGCTCGCTCGTGCATCGATTATACATTGGTTGCTTAGTTGCTTGACTTAGGTGCCACATAGGTTACTTGCAGGGGTTATTCTGCAGGTACCCTGGATTAGATAAGAGTCGGACATCACACAACCTTTATGGAGGATTACCTCTCTGGGTGGATTTGACCGACTGGTTGTTAAGCCCATGAGGGCCCTGTTGGGGCTCAGAAATGTCCTATTTTCATCCATATTTCCCTTCATCATTCTCCACATTTCATCACCCCATTAACCTTTCACGATATCATTTCCATAAATATACTTGGGTTTCACCTTATTGCTATCCACTTTATTCATTTTAGTATTTAAAAGGAATTTGTGATTGAATGTTAGAAAATCAACATGTTTTCATATATATCTCAAATATGTGTGAGCTTTGTAATGTGTAGGAACATGAGAAGGATTAATTCAAAAGGAATTTTCGAATATTTCCTCCACCATTTCAATATTTGAGGAGATAATTCAAGCCCATTCCAAGGAGAAGATCATGGAGATTTGGTTGGAATATCTTATCCAAGATATATGAGAGATATGTGTGAGGATTTGAAGGGATTATATTTTGTAATAATGGGAAATAGGTTGAGAGAATAGTGGATCTATAATAATGAGATGGTTATCTTATCTTCAAGGCTCTCATGTATAAAAGAGAGTTCTCTCTCTTCATGAGAATTCAATTAGGAACAATTAGAATTCAATCAGTTGTAAGTAGAGAATTAGAGTAGTCATTAATGGTAGTCGTTAGGATTCAAAAGAGAAAGGGATTCTTAGCTTTGATTCATGGTTTTGATTTTCATGCTTTTATTATTTTTTTATGAAGATTGATTTGGTTATTGTAATAGAAGATTGCTTCAATGGCATGAGATCACATATGTTGTTGTGTTATTTAACTCTTCACATGTTGTGCTTGTTTTTCCTTCATGTAGTTCTCCATTTCTAGATTAATTACTTCACACAATTTCTCATTCCTAGATTAATTTCATTTACGCAACTAGATTAATTCAATTCCAAGTCGTGTGTTAGATTAATGATTCTATTTCATTCATGTGTTAGATTAATGATTCAATTTCAGTTGTAGCTTAAACATTAGATTATATTAGTCCCTCTTCATTCTTGCGTATACTTTGTGTGTGCTTCGTCAGTTTACGAACCCCGGGTTGACAAATTAGATAGTTGGGCAAATACTACAATGCAATTAATTCAACATTAGTTCGGCCCAATGTAATGACTTCTATTCCTTTTGTTCCGATTATTGTTCCTTTTATAGGTCGTGATGTTCCTTTGAATAGAACAACTGACATTCCCTTTATGATTGTTGTTCCTTTATAGGTTTTGCATCTCTGGAGACTGGGTATTGAAAATGGAAGGTAAAAACCTATGTAGGTGACAAGTAAAATGCTTGTGCCAGTGCCTACCTTTGGTTGATGCATAGAGGTTGTTTTTAGGACATCTTTAGAGCCCAACATTTTGGTGTCGTTGCTGGGGAAGCATGATGGATTGGAGTTTAGATTTCTTTTTCATGCAATTGTGATTAGAGATGATCCTAACTCTGAGGTGACATATGGGTAAGGACATGTAGGGTAGTGTAAATTTCAATTCCTGCAAGTGTGGTAGTTTAGATTTTTCTTTCATGCAAGTGTGATTAGACATGATCCTAACTCTGAGGTGACATATGGGTAAGGACATGTAGCATAGTGTAAATTTCAATTCCTGGAAGTGTGGTAGTTTAAATTTCTTTTTCATGCAAGTGTGATTAGACATGCTCCTAACTCTGAGGTGACATATGGGTAAGGACATGTAGGGTAGTGTAAATTTCAATTCTACAAGTTAGTGTAAATTTCAATTCTACAAGCGTGATCTACATGTGTTGGTTCTAAGGGTCATAGAGCTGCTTTAGTGTAGATTCCTCACTGTCCCTACCAACTATCAGGAACATTTTAATTTCTGTAACTGTGAAGAGTAATTATTTTCCATTTCAGTAAGAGTGCTTTTATTCAAGTTTTTTTTTCATTTCGGTTTTGGGTGCTGTAAGAATCCTTTTTTTTTAACATGGTTTAACAATGAGTTTAAGCTTGGAACAACTCACTTAGGTCCTAGCAAAAGTCGGGATCTCCTCTTCTCTGGAAGAGGAGATCTTGACAGAAGTCGAAAGATTATTCACTCCTCCTGAGTCGAACAAAGAATCAACATACGAAGAACCTTGCATATTTAATGAAGAATCATTAGGCGTGCAAGAGGTTGAGGAGGACAGTGAGGAGCTATAGCATGATCTGAGTAAGAAAAATTATGCCTATGAAAGCCTTATCGAGCAATGGTTCCAAGTAAGTACTAGATTAGATAAATTTCGTTTTTGTCTTTATTCAGTGAAATCACAGTCTCAACAATTCAATCTATTCTTTTTTGTAGATTTCTGTTTTTCATGCGTAAAAATGAAAATGAACATAATTTTACTATTGTTATGTGAATGGCTCCACTGGAAGTTTAATTACATGTAACTAATTGTTAAATCTAATTAGAATAGAGTAGGTAGGGTAAATGAATAAAACCATGTTTTTGTTTTGTAGCTCTTGCTTTTGTTTCGAATAAGTATGCTCTCTTCCTGTGCCTTGTTGTGATTTGGAAGATCAGAAAGTAGAAATCAAAGGAATGGCTACGAGATGTTTTGAGGAATGTTTTGGTATTGTTGAAGATCTGAACAAAATGTCTAAATCAATTTTTGTCTTCAAATTTCAAAATTAATTTGTCTCCATTTGCCAAAAGAATTTTATTCAATTTGATTTGTCTCAAATGCTAATAAAATTTCCAGTTTTATTAAAAAATATATATACAGAAAAAAATAAAAAAAAAATAAAAAAACAAAATACAAAATGCAGAAATTAAATTGAAGATATCTCACAAACGGAGAACTGGGTTCTCTTGATTTTTGGACAGGAAGTGCATAATAGTATGACGAATAAACCTAATAAATTCCAGTTCAATCCAGTACACGATTTTCGATAAAATCAACATCATCACTTCCAGCCATTTCTCTGATATATCGGGATCCATGCATCGGATGGCTCTGATTTTTGGCATCCAGAAGTATTGGGACCATAGGAACCTTCCCACAAAATTTTGGCCGAACCCAGTACACAGTTTTCGAGAAAATCAACATAGTCACCTTCAACCATTTTATCATTTTCTCAAAATTTGTGATGTGGGTATCTCTGATTTTTGGTGTGGGGATGCATTGGACTAGTAGGAACCTACGCACAAAATTTTAGCTCAATCCAATATGCAGTTTGTGATAAAATTGTCTCTAAAGTTTGTTGTTACACCCCTGTAGCAGCCTGCAATAAAAACAATAATAAAAGAATTTCGAATATCAGAACTCGGTGTAATAGTTAGGAGATCCAATTTTATTGGCAGAGGTGGACTCGAGCCACTGTTTGGGGGTCTCACTACATTCAATATTTTGGCCAGAAAGACCAGATAGAGAGGCGTAGGTTTACCGTAAAACGTTAGCCAAACAAAATTCCCGAATAAGCTGGGTGCGATTCTCTCCGGATATGCTCCCAAAAAATCCATTCATGGATTTTAATTTCCAATATTTGGCTACACGACTCATAGATGTGGCCAATTACATATTGTGCCTTTAAACATTCCAACGTCAATTTTCCACGCGGTCCATGGAGATGTGTTCAGGAACCCTACTCATTCTAGCTTATTGTGAGAATGCATCCTTTGCCACGCTGAAAGTTGTGGGACTATTGGAAGCTAGCTGGAACATGCCTCTCCAAAATTTCATTGAATATTGTTCTCATTTTTCTCTTATTTTCCTCATTTTGTTTCATAAACTATGATTTCTAACATTGGTATGTGGGCAGGTTTCAACAGAATAGACCAGTCAAAGAAAATTTGCAAAATGGGGAGTGTGGCTGTGGTGATTGGAGTCATTCCATTCCCTGCCATATATTTTAAAAAAAAGTGCTTATAATCTAAAGGATATCCATGCTGGGAGAATGCCCCAATTTCAACTCTATATTTACTATGATGCATCATATTTAAAGTTTGATTCATTTCAGTATAGATATCTTTGGAAAATGTTTACCTGGTTCTATGTCGACTATGTCCATTAAAATGGTTGAAGCTAATATGTCTGACACAACAGTAGAAGAGGGTGTTGGGCCAAGTGGTGGTGTTTCTCTTCTTTATGTGACAATGGAGCTCTTAATTTCAAGATCTTCGTGGTCACTTTAATATGCATATACCAGATCTCGTTTTCTTCGCAGAATTCATTTACAACAAATCTTTGAAGAATAAAGCTACTTCAAGCTCTATGTGTGATGAAAACTGATAGAAAATTTAGGAGTGACCAAGTATCATGTTGTCGAAGATAGTTCGAGCATTCAAATAAAATCAACAATTAGAAGACCATGAGTTACTTCAAGAATAAATTAAAACCACAACACTCCAAAAATCAGTTGTTCAATGAATGTGCGCAACAAGAACACTACCAAACTATCTCTATACATGACAGGTTTCGCTATTGTTTTACATAAAAATTCTGCCAATCTTTCCCCATGTCAAATAGAAACTGACAATAAAAAAATAAAAAAATCAAGTGTCATCAAATTGCAGAGCGTGCTTCACATCATCTTTGTTGCAAATCTTTGGAGTAATATTCAGTATACATTTCCTTTTATATATCCAATATTGTTGAAACTGATCAGATGGATCAATAAAAAACAAGCCTCGAAGTTTTAACTACTTATCTTTGTAGTGAGACTTCTCACTTAATCGAACGAGATCTTGCAAAAATGGCAAGAGTAACTGATGCTCAGTTTTGACATGGAGCCTAGAAGAGAACGTGAGATCCTTGCATTTATTTTTATGAATAAAGGGTATTAAAACATTACAACAAGGGTGTCTCTCCAAGTTGGATTCGTATGGCTACAGGAACGCTAATGTATTGCTCATAGTTCGATTGCGATTGAGTCAATAATTTGAAGACTGGTGAGATAATGCTTGGAATTTGCCGATTGTCATTTGCATTTTTTTTTTTTGTTGTTTCTTTTGTTGTTGATAAAAAATAAAACAAAAATAAAAATTTGCACATGGATTCTTACATTTCTTGAAAACATCATCGGGATCATGCTTTTATGCTAAAAATATCATACGGTCACTTCACTAGGTAAATCACGAAGAGGGTTGTCAACAATGCGCTATCACCAATCAATAAAAACACACTTCATTTTTTTCATTTGGTTTATAGCACTAGTATTAATTTATGCACTCTATGTTTTCGATATTCTCACACTATTTGTTGCAGATTAGTGCTAATATTTTACAGGTTCAAAGACGATCAAATTTCTGCAGAAGTGACTTTCAAGAATCATATAAAATTTTCTCGAAAAAGCATGCTTTGTTAAACTTGAAGGAGTTGAGTTTCTATCGCACATGTCACATGATTTATCTTTTAGAAACCATCTGTATCATGAAATGATCACTCACCCTTCTCCTTCTGATATTATTCGTCATCCTTGTCTTGAAGTACACTTTTCGTCACCTTATCCTTCATGACTTCGCACACACCTATCTTTCTGAGTTGCACACATCATTTCCTTCTTTCTAGTTCCTTTTCCTTGTCAATAAAACTATCCATGTCCCTTTCCATGACTACATTGCCTTGCCATAAAGACTATTACTACTGGGATATTTTCATTTATAGTCCTACCACTCTTTTTATCCAAACTTGTGTTGACTGATGTGGGATTCCTTAAGGCCCACCTTTCAACAAGTATTGCCCCATAGACCTCAACACCTTATATGGGATATAGACTAGAGTCCATTTTGAGTACCTGGAGGCTTGCATGCCTTAATGGCAAGTTCTCTCGCTGACAATCATGGGAATACATCAATGTCCCTTGATCGTCAGATCTTGCAAGTAGCTCAACATCATCTCATTCATTCGCACTTTGCCAGATGTACTCGGGTACCTTGGCACTCATTGACATCAATGGTGAGTTTCCTTGCATTGGCTAACGACATTAATCGTCGGTCGGTAATCTAATGACATATTTTCATGCTCGACATCGACACATTCATTCGCATGATTAGAATTGTACCATCATGTTTAATAGCGGATGAATACTATACACTTTTCATGACTCTATTAGTAGTTACAGTAGCATGAATTCAGCCATATGAGACTACCACATTTCCACTTTCACACTTTCTCTTTTCCATGGTGCATTTAGCAACAGTTCAACTTCCTCCAGTTCACATTCTCTGATCCGCAGATAGCAGTCACAGCTACAATAGCAGTCACTTTCCATATGATCCTACAACAGTGACATCTTCCATGCTCTACCAGCCGCATCAACCATATTCCTCTTGCATAGTTCATCAACATTTTGGGTAAGTGGAGGTATGCTATTTTCTAAACTTTAATCATGTAATTCCTCAACTACTTGCAATGAATAATTTGGAAAATTCCCTCATCCAGTTCCCTTTCCTTTTCACTTCTATGACTTATGCCATATTGCATGAGGACATGCAACAAGTTAAGTTGGGGGGTAGGGGACTTTATTCACTATCATCACTCCATTTTTTCACAACCATCATTCCATTTTTCGTCTCATTTACCATTTATGAACATTTCTTTTCCAACGATACTCTGTTTCACTTTGCTTCATAAGCACTAATATACATATTGACATGATTCACAAATATAAAAAAAAGGGGGCTTTCTTATACTCAATGATGTTTCCTTATGCACATTGATAGCATATGTTTTCCAGTAAGAATATGGGAAAATTATTATCATAACAACAAGAGAACAAATAACGAAATGAATGTTGTTAACACAAGAACCAACATTCTTTATATTCATAGTTGACACACAAGAACCAACCATAAGAAAATGCCAGTTGTTACTCATGTAAATCCCATCCTGGAAACATTCATTATAATCACTCAAAGACAACATTCAGATGCCAAAGATTTCTTGAGGAGATCCATGCATGGTTGCATGAGGACATGCAACAAGTTAAGTTGGGGGGCATGCTGGGGCTCATAAATGTCCTATTTTCATCCATCTTTCCCTTCATCATTCTCCACATTTCATCACCCCATTAACCTTTCATGATATCATTTCCATAAATATACTTGGGTTTCACCTTATTGTTATCCGCTTTATTCATTTTAGTATTTAAAAGGAATTTGTGATTAAATGTTAGAAAATCAAAATGTTTTCATATATATCTCAAATATGTGTGATCTTTGTAATGTGTAGGAATATGAGAATGATTAATTCAAAATGACTTCTCAAATATTTCCTCCACCATTTCAATATTTGAGGAGATAATTCAAGCCCATTCCAAGGAGAAGATCATGGAGATTTGGTTGGAATATCTTATCCAATATATATGAGAGATATGTGTGAGGATTTGAAGGGATTATATTTTGTAATAATGGGAAATAGGTTGAGAGAATAGTGGATATATAATAATGAGATGGTTATCTTATCTTCAAGGCTCTCATGTATAAAAGAGAGTGCTCTCTCTTCATGAGAATTTAATTAGGAACAATTAGAATTCAATCAGTTGTAAGTAGAGAATTAGAGTAGTCATTAGGATTTGAAAGAGAAAGGGATTCTTAGCTTTGATTCATGGTTTTGGTTTTCATGCTTTTATTATTTTGTTATGAAGATTGATTTGGTTATTGTAATAGAAGATTGCTTCAATGGCATGAGCTCACATATGTTGTTGTATTATTTAACTCTTCACATGTTGTTCTTGTTTTTCCTTCATGTAGTTCTCCATTTCTAGATTAATTCCTTCATGCAATTTCTCATTCCTAGATTAATTTCATTTATGCAACTAGATTAATTCAATTCCAAGTCGTGTGTTAGATTAATGATTCTATTTTAGTCGTGTGTTAGATTAATGATTCAATTTCAGTTGTAGCTTAAACATTAGATTATATTAGTCCTGCTTCAATCTTGCATATACTTTGCGTGTGCTTAGTCAATTTACGAACCTCGGGTTGACAAATTAGATAGTTTGGAAAATACTACAATGCAATTAATTCAACATTAGTTCAGCCCAATTTAACGACTGTTGTTCCTTTGAATTGAACAATTTTCATTCCCTTTATGATTGTTGTTCCTTTACAGGTGTTGCATCTCTGGAGGCTGGGTATTGAAAACGAAAGGTAAGAACCTATGTAGGTGACAAGTGAAATGATTGTGCCAGTGCCTACCTTTGGTTGATGCATAGAGGGTTTTTTTAGGACATCTTTAGAGCCCAACAGGCCCTTATAACTGATTTTGTTACCTCCAATATTTAGCAGGGAGTCTCAGGCCCCTCTTGAGTGAGACATACCTTTTTTAAGGAGGGAGGCCACTCATCCAATTTACCCCGTTTGCATGCATATTGGTCATTTGACTTTTGGTATGCTATTTGACTACTAGTTGGCATTAGGATATATTTTTTATCTTTAGAATCTTAATTCATCATGGAGTCAGACCAACATCCCCGCTGGTCTCGTCGCTTTTTACAGTTACCACCGAATTTCGAGTCTTTGCCTTCTAAAAGGCATAGAGTTATTAGGCATGGTACACACACCTCCATTGTTCAGACTTGTGATTCTACAAGGATGAGTACTAAATCTAATCTTCAGAACACTGGGAGCCCTTCGACTCCCACACCCACTATAGTTAATGGCACCCCTTCGACTCCCACACCCACTATAGTTAATGGCACCCCTTCAACTCCTGCAACCATAATGGTCGTAGTGCCGAAGGCACCTATCATTACTATGGCTCAACCTATAGTAAATGCTCAATCTCTCACCTCGAAACCTTTTGGGTCTCTTGGTCACTCACTAAGATATAATTTTCAATCCATCCCTATGGATTCTAGTCCTTTTTCCTATGGTATGTCGAACTTTACTTCACAATTTTCAAACACCATCCCAGCCACTGGCTCTAATGCTATCATTGGGCTTGGGGGCAATACACCTCCTTATACTCCATTTTCATTTGGTGGTTCTCACATGCCTCAAACGATTCCTAATATAAGAGGCATTCATGCTTTTAACCCTAGGTCCAATCCTCCTGCTTCTAGGTGGAACAACCAACCTAGCGAACACGATTCTGCTCAAGTTCCATCCTATACCCCTACCTCCTTGGTACAGATTCTGACCACTACATTTGGCATGATGAATCCACTTATATCCTCTGATTCCCACCTGGAGGAGATCAGTTTCACACTTTTGGGCAACCCCCAACCCGGATCCAATCTGTCTGGGGGAATTTTTTTATAACCCCCAACAAAATTTTCCTGATAGAATGATGCCCAACCAACCTTTTATGAATCAGCCCAGAGGAGGGCCTTATAATCTCAGGAAAGGATATGGTGCTTACCAGAACCCTGGATGGGCTGCAGTTTCTCAAGCACAATCTTTCCCGGGATCTTGGGGTCATATGTCGCAACCCCGTCTCCCCTTTCTGGTCATGCTTAATCTGCCAGACTTGTCTAAGTTAATGAACAACCCTATGATTCATGATCCTACATGGCCCCCCATCCCCACCAAGCTTCCTTCAGACATTCTGAAGTTCAAAGGTGAGAATGGAGAGGATCTTGGTGATCATGTCACTACCTTTCACCTTTAGTGCTCATCGAATTCCCTTAATGACAATTCTATTCGTTTGAGATTATTTCAATGCACCCTCATTGGATTTGATGTGAAATGGTATATTGAGCTACCCAGGGGGTCATATGGGACCTTTAGTCAGTTGGTGATGGTCTTCCTTAACCACTTCCAGTTGCCCATTCGTTACGACGATGGCCTAGAACTTCTTTCGACTTTACGCCAGGATACCACCAATACTCATATCTCAGATCATATCCAGGAATGGAATAGATGAAAGAGGTTGATTAAGACCCCTATACCCCTGACCTTTATTTTAGAATGGTTCCTTAAGTTTTTGAATTCTCCTATCTCGAAGGACGTTGTTACTTCCGGGTTTACCACTGAGCAAGAAGCGATCTTTAGAGCCCAACATTTAGATCTGACATACGCTCAATCTGGGATGTTATACCACCTTCTTCCTGACGCACTATGGTCAACTTACAACCCTAGACAAAATCCCAGACCTCATGCCGATGGCATTGTAGTTTCCGCCAATGTAAGATCCACAGACTCGATGACAAGCCATTTGAAAGAGTTGTCTCTAAACAAGTTTGCATGAGGGCCAACTTCATCCCTGTCTTCCAATCCCACTCAGTCAGCAGATGTACTTTCCATGCAATCACCGTCCAACCCAAATGGTAACCAAAAACTAGGAAGGAATAAGAAGAAAGGACATAATAATTGTAAGGGTGGGAAAAATGGTAATAAACCCAAGGACAATGAAAATAATGAGAAGATGAATAATAATGCTACAGAGGGAAAATGAGAAAGATGTAAGGTGAAGTTTCCCTATAAGCTTTGCATAGATGATCACCTTACCCATTTATACCCCAAACTTGCAGAAGTTGCGAGGCTATTATCTCTACCGCCCGTCGTGCTGGCGAATACATTTCCACATAACCAACACATGGCCTTGAGTTCCTTAAACACTAGAAATGTGACTCATGAGAGTCAAAACCCTCTGTTGCAAGATGGCGATCATTTATGTATCAATATGGTTGATGAAAAAATCAATGTAGCCACTTGATCTCGAGATTATAACTCTTCAAAAGCTATTCCTAGTCTAGAATATCCTCCTCCTCCTCCAAAGACAAACTTATAGATTTAAAAACCAGAGCCACCGCCTCGTATTCCAAAAGGAGTACTCAAGCTCTCTACCTACAATCCAAATGCTATATTCACCCAGAACTACTCTATTGTTGAGGACCTGGGTCAAACCCCTTGTGCGATGTTGGATTTGGAGTTACTCCAAACGTGTCCTTCATAGAGGAATGCCTTACTATCTGCTTTAGGATCTCTAGAACCCATTGACTCAAAAGTTATCAATTTTGACATCACGGATTTAAAGCCTCGCTTGCCTTACCATGTGGATTTCCAAATCCACGTGGAGTACTCAAAGTATACCATCAAACATGTGGTTGTTGATGAAGGCACTGCTACATGTGTGATGTCCCTCATCTATTGGAAAGATCTCAGTTCTTTCTAAGTCATCGAACATGTTGACTTCTTTTGATGGTCATTGCTTCCACCCTCATGGTAGTATTCGTGCCTTTCCGGTCTAGTTAGGTGGGAAGATGATAGAGGTGGAGGTCGAGGTAGTTGATGTGCCTCTTGATTATAACTTGTTGCTAGGACACAATTGGACCTATGTTATGGTCGTCATCGTATTGTCCATCTTCCGTACTCTTTATTTTCCTCTGAAGGGAAGATTGTGACGATTGACTAGTTATCCTTTGCATACACTAGTCCCAATAAATCTGTTAGATAGTCGATCTCTGTGATCGACAATTCTCAGCCGAAAATTGAGAATATTGGTGTCAAAATGTATTCTTCCCTCATGGGTACTTTCGACTTCATGACAGGGATTCACCATGTCTACACCATGTCCAATAGGCCTGTTTCGACTGGGAGGTCCATTCCTTTCTGCACTTCCTATTTTAGTGATCCTTGGACCCTACCTTCCTCGACTGCATCTTGTGAGGGTCAACCACATATTGGATTTATATCACCAACATTTGTTAGTCATGTTGGAGATGGGTCGACAACCTATGTTAGTCATGTTGAAGACCAATAAAAAGTTGTTGCAATTCATGTTGGTGGCACAAGTCTAGTCATCGATAGTCACACTGCACATTCATTACCAATCTCTACCAGTCATGTTGGGGATTTTTTGCTAGCTTCTGCAAGTCATGGTAGGAGCATGTCACTAGCCACTGCAAGTCATGCTGGAGGAATTCATATGATTGAGAAGCCTAGACGTGTAAGACGTAAGCCCAATCTCCTTTGTAGGGTTTGTGAAGGTGATCTCCTTAATCGTTTGTGCCCTGCTACTACTGTGGTACAAGAAGAATGGTCCTTTCCTATGGGCCCTTTGAGTTCTGAGTCATCTTTGGCTTCCCAACATTCTTTGGTTGATACAACAATCATGTCGATGCATTCTTCGGCTAACACCCCTCTTCCTTTAGAGGCTGATGCATCTCTTGACCTTGTTGTCTCACATCCAATTCAACCAATGGTCGTGTCAATGCAATCATCGATTGACACCACTCTTATTTTTGGGGGTGATGCATCTCTTGACCTTGTTGTCTCACATCCTATTCAACCAATGGTTAGAGATGTGGACGTGTTGATGCAATCTTCAAGCAATACCACTCTTCTCTTGGAGAGTGACAAGCCTATGGAAGTGACATTTCTGATGCAATCGTCGGTCAATCCCACTCTTCTTTTGAAGGGTGATGTGTCCTTCGACCATGTCCTTAGAATTTCTATTTCAGTACCCTCTTCACTAGGGAGAATTCCACTCTCTTCGAGTATGATCCCTCTAAGTCCTAGGGTGGTTTCCTTTGATTGGAATGATATTATAGAGCCTCAACTTCCTTCTTCTACACCCTTCCAGATAAGAGATATTCTTCGATATATTGTAGAAAAGGTAACCTATGCAAGTATTTTATCCTCCTCGACTTGGAAAGATTTGGGTTTTCCCAAGCTTGTGTCAGCTCTTTGTAAGTTGTTGACCTTTCACATAAATCCTGCATGGGAACTTTGGCCTCCCCCATGACTCGCATCCTAGAATCTCTCAAGCGAGTCTAAGTTAAGCTCTTTTTCAACTCGTCTAAAAAACAAAAATATTTCTGAGTGATTTGTCCCTTTCACAATCCTTAAATTGGATGTGAAAGGTCGTGAGTCTTAGTTAAGATCTTTTCCAACTCGTTTGCAAAAAGAGAAAATATTGTCGAGTGAACTTGTCTCTTTCACACTCGTAAATTGGATTTGAAAAGACATATATTTGGCACAAGATTATCCCTTTTTCACACCAAGTAGACTAAAAGACATAAAAAGGGACATTTTTTGGCATTAAGTTGTGATTGCATCTCATTCCCTTGCTTGCAGTATTGATTCTTTATCTGGTTCTCGCTTTGTGTTTTAAACCGTTTGCTTCAACATTTTTTCATCCTCAACCAAGCAGAGCCTTGTTTTTATCCTTCACAATTTGACACCCTATACCCTGGAGAGAACATTCCCCCGAGTGTCCATATCCCACATGCATCTCTTTGCATTGAGCATAGGTATGTTCCACTGCTGGAAATAGTTTTGCTTACTTGTGACACTCGTTTCCTCCTTTGTATCATAACATTCATTTGTCTATGGAAAAACAAAAAAATACGGTCGGGAAGGGAGTATTATCTTATATTGGTAGCAGTTGTGTCACCTTTGAACAAAGCACAAAGTTATTGAGTCCATTTGTCACCATAATTTTGGGCTTAGCATGGCCTTAGGAAGTTGAGCTCATTACAGAGTCTTCTCTACCAACTGGTTATTCTTCTAGTCCCTATGGAAAATATCATTGATGCCTCCTGCATCTCATTATTTCATCATTGAGTCTATGCTGTCGGAGTCTTCCATATGTCTCATGCTCTTTTTCAAAGGAATTCTATCAACCTGTGTCGGCCACTCAGATTTCTTGACTTTGCATGTTGTCTATACCCTCAGTTTATCTCATAGTCACATGATATTGTAGTCCTATCATGCACCCTGGCCCTACTTTCATCATTGGTAGGCAACCTTGAACCCAACAACCAACATTTCATCATTGGTCGTTGACTGGGTGGTTTCCCTTTTTTTCAACGACAAGACATCTATTCACACACTGGGATTCATGTAGTGTCTTGGATGCCATTAGCCTTATTGGTGGTTTTCTCACCTTTGTCAACAATTTTCATCATTAGCTGCTACTCAGAGGGTCTTTTTCATGTACCTCTTACACTTGGCACATGCGAAAGACACACAGGGTCCTTGGTTTGTGAACATGTTCTTCATTTGATTTCCACCAAATCATGAAGATTTTGATTTGTACCTCGTGCTGACTGATGAGAGATTCCTTAATTCTCTCCTTTCAATGGGTCTTCTTCCATCGAATTCAACTCATCTATTATGGAAATGAGACCTAGAGTCTTATGAGTACCTTGAGTCTTGTAGTCATTAGTGGCAGGCTCTCTCACCATCGATAGTTGGGAATACATCAATGTCTTCTAATCGATAGATTCTTCAGGTGTTCGACACCAGCTCCTTTATTCACACTTGTAAGATGTACTCAGTGCCTTGATACCTACTTTCATGATCAGTAGGTTGTCTCACGTTTGTTAACAATATACCTCAATGACTAGTAATCAAATGATGTCTCATTGTGTTCAACCTCAAATCCTTTATTCACATGATGCAGACTTGCACCCTTTGTGGATTGTGTAGAAGACTTGAAGACATCACTATGTGGCCACAAATTTCTTGAGTTGTTGCTTCCTTTTCATTGGACCAATACCTATATGACTTCAGTGATCATGGGAGATCAGATTGTACTCCATTGTATACATATATCTTCAGATTGCTTTTGAGACTGGTTCTTCTAGGCCTTGTTCATGACTATGACAACTTTTGGCATGTAACCGCATTTGTATTTTCCTATTCATGGCCACATACACTTTTTTGGTATATTTCCACATGGATCTACAGTGTAATTCTATTGGTAGCCATGTATGCAAAGTCAGTGCAGAATGTAATGAGCAACTAGTTCGTCTAGCTGGTTCCCCATCACTCCACTTATAGGTTGTTTATAATGTATTTCTTCCATCACAAATACTCCTTTGACCTCACACATTAGGGGGCATCTGTTAGAAAGATTTGCCTCACCCTATGCAATCTTGCACATAAGGCCTTTTTCCATTTCTCTATGCAGACTTGTCATCCTTGTTTGATAAATCCAGAGATAAAAATACAAAATTTTCCACATGTATGCACCTTTCCTACCATACAACATGTGTATACGCAGGCTTCTCCACTACAACCCGCGTACATCAGGATTGTGCCAAAAAATGAAAATTAAATGTCGGGTTTCCATGTCACGATAGGAGATCTCTGATCCTTGGCCTTCCATATACTGGAAATGTTCCTACTCGGCCCTTCAGTTCCATTTGAAGGCTATAAATGGGCCAATTATTACTATGGAAAATAAGAGAAAGAATTCAACTTTGAGAGAAAAATTACTCTGGAGAAATTATTACTTCATATTGAGTCTACATCCCTTTGTCCTTTAAGTATGAACATAGTGTTCATCCCAAAAGATATTCCCTTATTGATGGAGAACCTCATTGTCTCCCTTCTATGAGATTGCCTTTGGTGGAGGATTGAAGTGGTGGAATCCCAGATGGAAGGAACTTAGTTTCTCGGTTCCAAACTGTGCCGACACAGAAGTCTGTAATGTTTTCACTTCTGTTGATCATTTATTAATATAAATACTCCTTTCTTGTCCAATTGATATCTTGCAAATATATGAGTTATTATCCATGGGTGCATTTGTCATGTATATTAATGTATTATGCTATCTAATGTGCTAACCTTTTATATCATCACCATATGCTTGCTTTTCTTGTTTGTTGAGAACTAGTTGCAGGTACAAAGCTTTGGGTCAAAGTGCTCAACGATGGACATCATCAAACATCTGGACGAGGTAGGCCTCTTTCTTATCTTTCTTTCATATTAGTTTATATAACATGTTTTTGGGATAGAGTTGATTTATGCAGTCACATCCCTCTATTGTGGTTTACCCTAGCCATAGATAGTTTTTCCCTCTTAACACTAACGGTTGTGGCAATGTCGACTCCTCATGAGAATATCTCATCCACTAGCTGTTAAAAAGGGAATTTTACAATCCTTGAGTCCCCACTTGAGCCTTGCACACACTTTCTCTCTTGATCTCTGGACTTTAAAAGGTTGTCTGCACACTTATTGCACCTACTCTACGTAGTTTTTCACTGTGTCTCCCGAGCTTCATTTTTTTAGAATTTTGACGCCTCCACCCACCTTGACTAGTCTTTGTGCACCTTGCGTTGTTTCTCTCGAGTTTTGGAATTTCAAGGGTTCGTCTGTGATTTTCTGGTGTTGGCACTGGGCATACCTTACCTTGTGGCACTTAGAATAGAAACTTTGGATCTTTAAATAGAATCTTAACTCATTCGTAAAACATACATTCACACGGTTGCATAATTACTTCATCATAGTGTCTTTTATTTTAGAAAGTACAGAGTAACCTTACATTTTCCTCTCAGTGTTTGAGAGATTTTCTCTTCTCTTCCTCTTTATTTTAAATAATATATATATTATGCTAGCACATAGTATCTACTTACTTGGTTGTACAATGGAGAATTGTTACAATATTGAATAATGAATGATGGGTGTATTTCCTTGAGGGAAGAGATTTTTGTTTAATGGTGAGTAATAATTATATGATAGAATTCATAAAGAGATGGCATATTATCTAGATGATGGATAATTAATGTTATTGTAACTTTTAAGGGAAGGAAAACGTGTCTGGTATTTAAGGATTTGAATGATTAAATTGCGTTATCATTAGGTACTTTACTGTTATCTTTATCATGATTCTAGATTTGATTTTGGGTATGAGAATTAGATAATTCCTTGTTCCTTAGAAAATTCGCCAGTCTTGATACCTTAAATGGTCAAGATCAATCAGATGAATCCTGGACTTGAGCGTTGATTATGTGTCTTAGAGGTCCTAACCTTGCAAGTAGGTTGGATGGGTAGATATTTTGTATTGCTTGTATTGTGATTTATTCTATTAGAAGCAATGATGTTGTATAATGAAACTTGCAGTGTAGGATGTAAATGAGAAATGAATTTGTAAAAATTGAAGTATGTTAATGTCTAGTTACATTGTTCTTTGATGTTTTAAAAAAAAATTTATCCACTGTTGTACTCACTTACATTTATGTGGTAACAAAGGGGCTATTACATGTTTACAAATTTAAAAAAAATAAATTTGACGATTATTGATATAATAATTAATAGTTATGAACATTAAGTTGCTTGATTAGAGATATTGTTGTTGTTATGATTAGTAAATAATGAAGTTGTTTTTGTTGTTTCTCATCTTCTTCTTCTTCTTATTATTATTAGTATTATTATTATTATTATGCATTCTTATTTCCTAGAGTAATGAAATTTAGTTTTCTCACATCCCATCCTCATCTCTATTCAAATCACTGGGATGTTTGATAATCTTGATGGCCTCTTTAACTTAAGTTTAGAGTAACTATGAATTTTTTCAAGAACTTTAGTGTCTTCAAGTCAAAGTTGGCACATGGAATTATGTGAGTTCTCAACAAGGGAAGAGGTACAACATCAATCGAGTTGGATGTTTATGTCATTCTCTTTCAACCTTAATTGAAAAAATCATCACATTTCACTAATATATCATTTCCCGCATGAGAAAGGTACCTTGTAGACACCTTTATGTTAACATGCATATAACATGTATTTTAACTAATTTCATCATCCATATAATGGTGTTATGAGGCTTGAAATTAGTCATGGTGTTTTTCTTTTTGAGGACCTTGGCAATATGTTTTGTTACTCCTTGAATATAAAGAAGGAAAAATTTTGAGGTGAACTTTGGTTCCATATTCTAAGGTTTAGATATAGATTTATTTGTCATCATCTTAACTTGTGATTATTTATACAAAATACTTTTGAAGATCTCAATCAAGTGATATTTTTCTTGATTGAGGTGAATCATCATTGTTGTCTTCATAAGTAAGGTGGTAATAACACCCAATTCCCGGGTTGCATGGTTATGAGAATTTGCATAGAGATAATGTTCAAAATCAATAACCTTCCTAAAAATATTGTGCACTAAATATCCATCTTGCTTCCTTATTACCCTTACATTAAAACAACACTCATTAAATTATCAATCTATATCAATAAACTAATTTACAATATTAAATTGTTATATGAGACAATGAATTCCAAGAAAACGAAACTATAAATTATGATAGTTATACAGTATTGGTGTAACCTCAAAATTTAAATCATAAACTTAACTTAATTGACTAAATTTTTACTTTATACATGGATATTTAACCTCCATGTGACAATCATGACCTAAATGGTAGGGATAAAGTAAGGTGCCTAATACTAGACCCTTAAAAACTCAAAGGTTGCCCTCAACATTTGATATGGGTAATCACTTACTCACCTCCATGCGATAATCATGACCTCCATGTGACAATCACAACCTCAATGAGTCAATGATAGAGATGAAGTAAGGTTCCTAATAAAACACACTAACAAATTCAAATAAGGGTACCATCATCATTTGACATGGGTAATAACTTACCTCCTTGTGACAATCACATCCTCAATGATTGAGATAAATTAAGGACCCTAATATCTGTCAATCACAAACTCAAAGAAAGGTACCATCACCATTTGGCATGGGTAATCACAACATAAATTATTTTATACATCATATATTGACCTCCATGTGGTAATCACAACCTCAATAATAGAGATAAAGTAGGACACCTATCACAAAATCAAACAAGAGTATCCTCACCATTTATCATGGGTAATGATAAAAAAAAAAAATTTCTATCATTTGAGGAGTGGAAAAAAATAAAAACTAATACATTTAAAGAATGCTTGAAAATAAATTGAAAGAGGTTGTGCACTTTCACCTCACTCCACCTTCATAATGTGAAGGTGGTTGTACACTTTCATCCAACTTTAATTTCACCTCACTCCACTCTTAGAAGTGAGATTGCACACTTTCATCCCACACTCTACTCTTATAAGTGAGATTGCACACTCTCATCCCACATTCTTCTAAGTGAGGTTGCACACTTTTATTCAACATGGTGGTTTCATACTTTCATCCAATCCTAAATCTAACTTATTTTCATCCAAAAGTTTGGTTGAACACTTTCGTCAAACCCTAATTTTTTTTTTTATCCAACTAGGTGATTGCACACTTTCTTCAAACCATAATTTCATTTTTTCATCCAACCGGGTGGTTGCACACTTTCATCAAACACTAACTTCATTTAAAGAATATAACTAAAAACATTTGAATTTTTTTTATACTTTCACTTCATTATACCTTCATATCATGAGTGTGGTTGTACACTTTCATGCAATGCCACTTTCACCCCACTTCACTCGCATAAGTGAGGTTGCTTGCTTTCATCCAACTAGGGGATATCCGAGAAAAATTTGATGGAGACATTTCAACTCCCACTCTCACTTATTCATCCAGATATATCTTTAGCTTAAAAAATCCATTATTTTATGTCACTAATTAAAATAGGGGGCTATAGGTAGGAATTAAAAAAATCCTTATTTTTTGCATTCCAAATTCTCTGTTTTATATTTTGGACTCTGGTTAACTTGATAAGCGTACACTTATTGGAAAAAACCAGATTAAATAGGTTTTTAATGATGCATCTACTTTCTATAAACAACATTTAATAGAAATGGAATATTTTGTCGTCTTTATAAATGAAAGGTTTAGATTAAGCACCATAACTTGCTTGCATGTTAAAAGTTGGTTGTTAGTCATTATTTATAATGATTAACTTTAATTATGTATTTAGAGTTCCTCCTTCCATGTTTAATCTAACCTTTTTTCCATATATCCTATACAACTACATATATCAGGTGTAATATTGGGGTAGGTGTTTCATTTTTTCCACATTTTCCTGAATGTGAAGCGTGCCACAACCGATGTGGTAATGGTGGATGACACATTTTACCAATGTTTTAATTCACGCAGGCATGGTACTACTAGATTGGTAATGTCGATGTTTCCATTAAGGTCGTTGTGGTAATGCTCGGTTATTGAAAAAACACTGGCGTTGTTACACTAGACACTGACATGGTAATGTTGGGTAATTGAAATAACCCATGACAAATTAAACTCTTATTATTCTTCTTTTTGTATGTCTGTTGTCACTAACTAATTTTGTAGAGACCTCTATCTAACTAATTTTGTACTTAATTTTTGAACTATGCATCACTTGCTATGAATTAAATTGATTTATTTTCATATAATGGCTAATGTACTGGTACTCATTTTCATAGCAATAGGGGAAAATGTGGGCATGGCGGGAGCTCACTCACCATCTCCACCTAATTCTTCTTATTCATGTAGTGCTTCTTTGGTGGGTTTGGCATCATGCCTCACCTTCTTGTAGGGAGGACCCAATAGTAGTCTAGCACAAGGTTGTTGCACCACCCTTGCTTTTGTTTTCAACACCAATGTTGCCTATATTTTCCAGCTGGTTACCACCACCAACAATCCTCTAGGGAATCCTATCAACCGAACTCGGGCTCTCTCTCTACCAGTTTCCTGCAAAATTACTACTCATGCCTCTCAACCAATGTATGTCCCCTAATGGTAATTACCTCATCATCGTCATAATGCTTAATTATAATATTAGAAAAGTGGATTGTAAATTTCTTATTGCAAATTGGCATAGTTTTTGTTTGTTTCTCAATGTATTTTTCTCAAACGAGGAGGAGGAGAATTAATTTTAAGTTTAATTTTATTTTGGTTGGTGGTTTCAGTTTCAAGCCAAGCCCCCCTTCTGCAGCCCCTTCGTCTCCACCTAGTGGTGGAGAAAGTGAATCTCTTTCTTCACCCACCAAGGTGGGGCCAACTTCCTCTTCCAACGTAGGATCGATGATGGGTGTGAGCATGTTGATTTGCGTGGTGGGAATATCATTAATTTTTTTATTCGTGTGGTGGTTCAATGATATGGAGGGAAGATATAGGTGTGGCTTCTCTGGGTGAATTGCACTTTTAAGAGGTTACATTATTAAAATTTATTCAAATTTCAAACTGAATGAGTATAAAAATTGAACAAAATGCATAGTTAATATAAGAAGGAAAGTATATGGGTGAGTGCAAGCTAATGATGGTCTCTCATGATGCATTGGTGGCAATGCAAACCTGGAAAAACAACAATCTGTTAACTTGGAGGGATTATTCAAGGTACTTTTACAATGAATTTGAATATAGTGTAAGAATATTAAACGTAGGAAATTGAATTAGAATTCCAAATATATAACTTTTATTCATAGAAATTGTGAATAACTATGTCAAATTTGATTTTTTTCTACCAATGGTATCTTATTTTTCCAACAAAATATAAGGTATATGTTTTTGTTCGTGCAGGTGTTGAGTACATTAATGATGGAATTTTGTTCCAAAAACTTGCATACTTGCAGAGAACCCATTTTTCTTGTGCGGTGTATTTTTTGGAAATTTATGATATTAATTTTATATATTTTAAAAATGATCAAAATCAACATATCCCTAAAATTGTTACGAGGAAAATATCTCTATGGCTAGGGGTAAACCACAACAGACGAAAATGACTGCAGAAATCAAATCTATTCTCAAGTATGCTATATAAACAAATATGCTAGCAAGACAAGATAAAAGACCTACCTCGTCCAAACGTTCGATGAATTCCACCATTGAGCACTTGACCCAAAGTAATATACCTGCAACTAGTCCTCAACAACCAAGAAATACAAACATATGGTGATAATATATAATGTTAGCACATTCGATAGCATAATCCATCAACATTCATAAAAAATACGCCCATGGAATACTAATTCAAATATTTGCGAGATATTAATTGGACAAGAAAATAGTATTTCTATTAAGATATAATCAACATAAGTGAATGAGTTACAAACTTTCGTGTCGGCACTGTTCGGAACCGATAAACTAAGTTCCTTCCAGCTAGGCCTCCACCACTTCAATCCTCCACCAAAGGCAAGCTCATATAAGAGAGACAATGACATTCTCAATCAATAAGGGAAGATCTTGGGGGTTGAACAATGTGTTCAGACTTAAAGGACAAATGGATGCAGACTCAATGTGAAGTGAATAATTTCTCTAGAGTAACTTTGCTCTCAAAGTTGAATTATTTCTCCTCTTTTCCATAGCTCGAATTTGGCCCATTTATAGCCTTCAATTGGAAATGAAGGGTCGAGTCGAAACATTTCCAGTATATGGAGGGCCAAGGATCATTGATCTCATGACGTGACATGGAAACTCGACACCATTTTTTAATTTTGGGCACATTTCCTGATGTACACGAGCTGTAGTGGTGAAACCTATGTATACGCATGTTGTAATATAGGCAGGGCATGTATATGTGGAAAAATTATGTTTTTAGCTCTGGGATTTGCAAAAAGGGACTTCAAGTTTGCATAGGAAAATGGAAAAAGGCCCTATGTGCAAGATTGCATAGGGTGAGAGAAATCTTGCTATAACAGATGAACCCTAATGTGTGAGGTCAGAGGAGTATCTTCGATGGCCAAAATACATTATAAGACATAGAAGTGGAGTAATGGGGACCCAGCTGGAAGAACTAGTTGTTCATTACAATCTATACTAACTTTTCATATATGGCTACCAGTTTGAATTACACGGTAGATCCATGTGAAAATATACCAAACAATTGTTCATGGCCATGAATAGGAAAATGCAAATGTGGTTACATGCCAAAGGTTGTCATAGTCATGAACAAGGCCCAACAAAACCAGGCTCAAAATCAATATGAAGATATTTGTATACAATGGAGTACAATTTGATCTCCCATGATCATTGAAGTCATGCATGTACTGGTCCAATGAAAAGGTATCAACAACTTAGGAAAGTTGCAACTATAAACTGGTTTTTTCAAGTCTTCTACACAATCCACCAAAGGTTCAAGTCTACATTATGTGAATAAAGGAGTTGAGGTCGAACATAATGAGACTTCATTTGATTACTGATCATTGAGATATATCATTAACAAACGCGAGACAACCTACCTATGATGAAAGTAGGTATCAAGGCATTGAGTACATTCTTACAAGTGTGAATAAAGGATTCAGGGTCGAACACTTGAATAATCCATCGATTAGGAGACATTGATGTATTCCCAATTGTCGATGGTGAGAGAACCTACCACTAATGACCGCAAGCTTCTAGGTACTCATAGGACTTTACATCTCATCTCCATAATAGATGAGTTGAAGTCGATGGAAGGAGACCTGCTAAAAGGAGAGCATTAAGGCATCTTTCATCATTCAGCACGAGGTACAAAGCAGGAGCTTGATGATTTGGAGTAAATCACACGAAGAACATGTTCACGAACCAACAACCTTGTGCATCTTTTGCATGTTCCAGGTGCAAGCGGTACATGAAAAAGACCCTCTGAATAGCGGCCAATGAGGAAAATAACTGACAAAGGTGAGGAAAGCACCAATAAGGCTAATGGAATCCAATACACTACATGAATCCCAATGTGTGAATAGATGTCTTACCATCGAACACAAGGGAAACCACTCAGTCAATGACAAATGATGAAATGTAGACTTTTGGGTTCAAGGTTACCTACTAATGAGGAAAGTAGGACCAGGGTGCACAATAAGACTACAACTTCATGTGATTTTGAGACAAAATGAGGTTATGGCCGACATCCAAAGTCAAGAGTTCTGAGGAATGGCTGACACAGGTTGATAGACATACTTTGAACAAGAGCATGAGACATATGGAAGACTCTGGTAGGATAGACTCAATGATGAAACCATGAGATGCAGGAAGAATAAATCAAATTCTCCATAGGGACTGGAAGAGTAACCAGTTGGGGGCGTAAACTCTTTGTAATGATCTCAACATCCTAAGTTCATGCTAAACCCAAAATTATGATGACAAGTGGACTCAAAAATTTTGTTCTATGTTCAAAGGCAACACGACTGCTTACAATATAAGATAATACTCCCTTCCTTCCCGTCGTTTTTTTTTTTCATAGTCAAATGAATTCTATGATATAGAGGAGGAAATGAGTGTCACAAGTAAGAAAAAATAGTTCCGGCGGTGGAACATACCTATGCTCAATGCAAGGAGGTGCATGCGGGATAAGGAAACTCAGAAGAATGTTCCCTCCTAGGTATAGGGTGTCAAGTTGCAAAGGATATAAAGAAGGATATACTTGGTTGAGGATGCAAAACTACTGAGGCAAACAGTTTATAACGCAAAACGAGAACCAAAAATAGTCTCAATACTGCAAGCAAGGGCATGAGATGCAATCACAACTTAACGCCAAAAAATGTATTTTTTCATAATCTTAGTCTACTTGGTTTGAAAAAGGGATAAACTTGTACCAAATAGACATCCTTTCAAATCAAATTTATGAGTGTGAAAGAGACAAGTTCACTCGAAAATCTTTTCACTTTTTGAAAAGGAGTTGGAAAATATCTTAACCAAGACTCATGACCTTTCAAGTCCAATTTAACGAGTGTGAAAGGGAAACATTCACTCGAAAATATTTTCTCTTTTTAGACGAGTCGGAAAAGAGGTTAAATCAGACTCATTGAGAGGTTTCTAGGCGACATGTTATGGGGGAGGCCAAGGCTCCCATGTTGGACTTCTATGAAAGTTCAACATCTTACAAATAGCCGACACAAGCTTGGCAAAACCCAAATCTCTCCAAGTCAAGGAGGATAAAGTGATAGCGTAGGATACCTTCTCCATGATATATCAAATAATTTCTCTTACTTGAAAAGGCATAGGATGAGGCATTGGATACCCCACAAGACCATCCCAGTCAAAGAGAACCTCTTCAGGACTTGGAGGGAGAGTGCTTAAGGAGAGTAAAACTCTCTCTTGTTCAGAAGGTCCAGTACTACAAATTCTAATGACATGGTTGGAGGATGCATCACCCTCCAAAATAAGAGTTGTATTGATTGGAGATTGCACCGGTACGACCACTTTTTCAATCATTGGTTGAATAGGATGTGTGGCAACAATGATAGGAAACACATCACCCTAAAAAATGGGGGTGTGTTCAGGCGAGGATTGCATCGGCATGACTTCTGTGTCAATCAAAGGAGAAACAGAGTGTGGGGAAACCATAGATGCCTCAGAACCCAAAGGCCCCCCAAGTGAGAACCACACTTCTGGTATCCCGATAGTAGCAGGACACAAAAGAGTAAGGTGGTCTCCTTCGCAAATATTGCAAAGGAATCCGGGATTACATCTGATACGTCTAGGCTTCTCAATCATATGAATGCCCCCAACATCATTTACAATGGCTAGCGACATGATCTCAATGTGACTGGTAGAGGTTGGAGAATAATCTCCCACATGATGTACAGAGGTTGGATATGTGATATCGATAGGACTCATAGTGACTAGAATGATGCCTCCAACATGACTAGCAACAACTGGTTGCAGGTCTTCAACATGAATTGGAGAGGTTGTCAACCAATCTCCAACATGACTAGCAGTGGTTGGTGATGGAGCTCCAACATGACTGGCAGTTACTGGACTAGTGACGGTGGTGAGTTATGAAATTTGAGACCAAGGTCTCAGGAAATACTGGTTTTGAGACATTGCAGTCTAGGAAGGGTCATGGTTTACACCCTATGCCTATCCGGAAAAGTAGTATCCTACACCTAATTGATCCATAGAGGTTTGCACGAGCATCACCACTGAAGAAGATGTTTGCGAAGAGACAAAAGTATGATAAGGAATATTCAAGTGAGGATATATGTTTCCCCCATGTGAAGGGGTTCCGTGAAGAGGGTATCTCGAACCATAAAACTGATTCCCCCTGTATGAAAGAACTGAGGATATATGTGGACCTACCATGGGAAAAGTGTTTGTAGGAAGTGGTATGGTAGACGAAGGATACACAGATGGGGTGTAATAAGTAGAATAACCACCCATTTGAGTATTGGTTCCTGAAAAAACATGGCTAGGACTGGATTTGTAAGAGGGGAGGTTCCAACCTCCCACGGTGAGAGTTGGTTGAGGGACATGACTCTTATCAAATGAATATGTAGACAACGAGGCCATGGTTCCCCCAGATCCAAAACTAGGATTCACATAAGTGGGCCAGTGAGAGTATGGAAAGGGTGAAGGCACGTTTGGCATATCAATAGGAAAATGATTTGAGAACCAAGGCATGGAATGAGTGTCATAATTCTTCATACCATTATGAACAACGGACGGATTCATCCCCATGAAATGAGTGAACATAATGGGGGGGGTAGTGGTAAAGGAGGGAGTCACAGGAACTCCACCATCCATGATAATGACAACTCAAATCATGGTATAAAATTTCAAAGGTCTACTAATAATCTGCAATATACTAGATATATAAAATATGCAGAACAAAAATAAAATGCTAGAAATGGCATAATAACAGTAAAATATCCAGCATAATCTCCACAATAACACAGAAATGATATAAGAACAACAATAGAAATAACACTTTGATTCAGAAAGAAATGTTCACAAGCCTCTTCGAGGGGGCAACCTCCAATCGAGCAGCGCTCTGTTACAATAATCTCCAAGCTACGGTTTTCATACCCTCGACCCTCATTTATACTAAATATGTCTATTAAGAGAAGCATCTAGAGGAAGATCCTTCTAGAAGAGGAAGCTTCTATTAGGTCTTCTTACATCCGCCTTATTCTATTTTATTGAAAGGCCTTTCTAATATTGACCTTTATTACATCCGAATACATTGATCTACCTATGTGCGGGTTAGGACCTTAACATGTCCGCCCCCTTAAAAATAGCCTTGTCCTCAAGGCTTGAGATGTGGAAACTGTTGCAGAATGGTAGTTGTTTCCCAAGTGGCATCTGTTGGAGTCATATCTTTCCACTGTACTAGCACTTCCTTGATGGTTCTCTGATGCAGGCGACGCTCACGCTGGTCCAAAATTGCTTCTAGCTGTAGCCAAATGAATCCTTCTTCAGCTAACTCTGGAAGGTTGGTTTGAATTTGGAACCTGGTTCCAATCACCTTCTTCAAGCATGAAACATGAAAAACAGGATGTAGCTTCGACTGACTGGGCAGAGCTAACTAATATGCGACTTGTCCCACATGCTGGAGAATTGTGTAAGGGCCATAAAATTTGGGTGCTAGCTTCTGACAATGCTCGGCCTTGAGGGAAGTTTTCTTATATGGTTGTAGTCTCAGGAACACCTGATCCCCTTCTGCAAATTGATGTTCGAAGCGACCTTAATCTACTTGCTGCTTCATTCTATTCTGTGCCATGAACAAGTTCTCTTTAAGGGTACAAAGGATATCCTCTCAGACTGTAAGTGTTTGGTCAACCGCCTGGACCTTCGAGGTACCCAGTAAGTATGAGAGAAATGAAGGTGGATTCTGTCCATATACCACTTCAAAAGGAGTCATGCGAGTTGTTGTATGGTATGTAGTGTTGTACCACCATTCGGCGAGGGGTAACCATTGAGCCCACTGGTGTTGTTTTTCAGAGGCAAAGCACCTCAGATATGTTTCCAAACACTTGTTGACAACTTCCATTTGACCATCCGTCTGGGGATGATAAGCTGAGCTAAGATGCAATTGTGTGCCTTGTAGCTTAAACAGTTCTTGCCAAAAATTTCTTATGAAATTTGGGTCTCTATTAGAAACAATAGAGTGCGGCATGCCATGAAGCTTGAAGACCTGGTCCATGAAAATTTGAGCCACTGTGGATGCAGTAAATGGGTGGTGAAGAGAGCAAAAATGAGCATACTTGGAAAGGCGATCCACCACCACCATTATGACTGATTTATTCCCCGATTTGGGTAAGCCTGTAATAAAGTCCATAGAGATATCCTTCCAAATAGCAGGGGGAATCAGAAGCAGTTGGAGGGTGCTTGGAGATTTGACTATTTCTCCCTTGTTGCATTGACACACCTCACATTCACCAACAAACTTACATATGTCCTATTTCATACCATCCCAGAAAAAAGAACGTTTGACTCGGTCATATGTTTTGGTGAACCCTGAGTGCCCCATTGTGGGTGTAGCATGAAGCTCAGAAATTACCATGGATTTGAGCTTGGATTGTTTACTTAAATACAAGTGACCTTTGTATCGAAGCTCATCCTGGAGCTAGGAGTACCTTGGGGGAGCCAGAGCCTTGTTCTGCAGTTGCTGGATCAGATGTGAAATTTTGGGATCTTGAAGCCATTCCTGGCGCACAGCTTGGAGCCAATCGTGTACAATGAAGGAAAGAGAAAAAGGGGATCCTTCGTCTTCATATTTCCGGGACAGTGCATCCGCCATGACATTGTCTTTTCCCTTCTTGTAAATGATCTCATAATCATATCCAAAGAGATTAATCACCCATTTTTGTTGCTCCTGGGAGGAAATGCGTTGTTCCAGAAAGTACTTGAGGCTTTGATGGTCGGTCTTAATTTGGAAGCATTTCCCCAAGAGATAAGGACACCACAACTCAACGGCATGCAGAATTGCCAACATTTCTTTTTCATAAATGGGTTTTCCCAGATTCCTTTCAGACAGTTACTTTCTAGTGAAGGCCAAAGGTCGACCCTCTTGCATAAGGATAGCGCTGATTCCTTTCCCTGAGGTGTCACATTCCAACACAAAGGTCTTTGTGAAGTTGGGAAGGGCCAGAACTGGAGTGGTGCACATGGTCATCTTCAAGGTTTGAAAAGCTTGAGCAGCTACTGGAGTCCAAGTGAAAGAGTTCTTTTTGAGGAGAGCCATGAGAGGTGCTGCAATCTTTCCGTAGTTCTTAACGAACTTGTGATAATACCCTGTGAGGCCCAAAAATCCACACAAGCTTTTGAGAGTCTTTGGGTGTGGCCAGTCTTGCATATCTTTAATCTTTTTTGGGTCCACCTTGATGCCATCCTTTCCCACCAAATGACCCAAGTATTCTACTTCTAAGGCACCAAAAGCACATTTGGACTGTTTCAGGAAAAGTTGGTGCTGAGAGAGTAGGAGGAAAACTTGATCCACATGAGTAAGATGGTCTGTCCAGGTTTTTCTATAGATGAGGATATCATCAAAGAAAACTAAGACAAAATGACGGAGAAAAGGGCGGAAGACATGGTTCATGAGGCTCTGGAAGGTGGAGGGGGCATTACACA
>ML781789.1:1820097-1830488 GCA_009831015.1 Picea engelmannii | reverse complement strand
GGGGGGGGGGAGTGGGGGAGAGAGAAACAAGGAAGGAGGTAGAGAGTGTGAAAGGAGGAGAGAGATAGAGAGAGGTGGGAGAGAGAAAGGGAGGTATAGAAGGAGGAAGGGAGAGAGGGGTAGAGGGGATGTGAGAGAGAAATAGATGGAGGGAGAGAGAGGGGGGGAAGAGTGGCAGAGAGAGAGAGAGAGAAGGGTAGAGAGGTAGGGAGAGGGAGATATATATTAGTATATAGAGATATATAGAGAGAGGGATAGAATGCGAGACAGGGAGAGGGGAAACAAAGTTACTGACTTAATGAGAACTGTGACCTCAAAACGAGAACTTTGGCCCAAAAAAACCCATATTTTTGCATTAAAAACATCAAAATCAACCCCCAAATCAAAACATGGTGTTACCAATAGCACCATTTTTTTAAACGAGGTCAAAATTACAACATTTTTCAAACATGGCCTTCAAAAATCAAACAATAGCTCAGAAAAACCTTAAAAACAACACCTAAACAAATATGTTTTTGATTTTTTTTTTTTCTTTTCAAAATGTTAAAATTTTAGATAATTTGAAATTGTGTTTTTAGCACTTGGTACCATTAAAACCAAAACCTCAAAATCAACCATCAAATTGAAAAGTACTGTTACAGGTAGCACCCATTCTAAAATTGGGGTATGAAAATGACACATTTTTATAAAGTGGTAAAAGAACTCATCATTACTGTAAAAAAATCATAAAATCAACCCTTAAATGTTTACTTTTAAAATCTTATTATCACTCAAAGCACAAGGTAATACATAATGGCATGAAAATATCACAATATACTTTAAAAATTCAATGTCACTTTTTAATAATTTTTTTTACTTTTAATAAAAAAAAAAGTAAATACAAGTTACATTGAATGAAACATAAATTATTTCTTAAAAGTATTGTTATATTGTCCATATTCAAAACATATGAGCTAAGAAATTTTATTATATTATCCATAATAAAAAACATATCATTCATAAAACATAACCAAAAAATTCATAACTTCATGTAAGATCATATGTAAGTTCAATGCTCATTTCTTGTTACCATACAAACATCATATGGATAAAAAATCATAAAATGTTTCATACATTTATTTAGATTGACTCACGGTTTCTGAAATACCATCAGAGTCTACATTTTCTTCAGATGAATGATTGGATGAAGATGTATATGATCCATACTATTCTCTATTGTCAATGAATGCACCATCTGAGTCTACATGCATGCCCAACATTTTAGATGTCAAATGCCTTTTAGATCTACAACTAGGTTCAATAGATTCCCATCTTGCATTTATTTCTTGTGACAGCAACCTCTTGATAATATATGTTGTCTTGGAGCAAATATTTCTTCTCTTTTTCAAATTGAAGTCATAAACAAGTATGTCAACATCATCTAATTTTAAGAGGTCAGTGTGACGACGAGTTTTATTTTGACCCTTTCTTTTTCTCTTTATATTGACATGTTTCTAAACCACCATATGTGGCTTTTACACACCATTGAATGGGTGTGTACTTGTTTTATACCAATGCACTTCAATTGCAATAACACCATCATTTTCTTTCTCAATATTTATAATCTTTCCAATCTAGAATGGATAACCATGTGGATCTTCAGTCGCTAAAACTGCAATCACACTACCTTCCTTAATATCTTATACTTAACCCCTATAAATTCCTTCCATGGCTTCATGTTTTTCACATGACCTTTGCAAACCAATATACATTTCTCTTTCCTCTTGTGTAAACTCAATAGCACCTTGAGATTCTTGTTGAACTTTAACAATGTTTTTTTCTTCAGATTCATTTGGCATATTTTGTGGCCAATGAAATGGAGACTTCAACATTGTATCTTCATTTTTTGAGCTTGAAATTATGTCAGTTTGACTATTGAAAAAAGATTCCCACCAAACAGAATCAACAACATCAAAGTACTCATATGTATCCTTAATGGACTTTTTTATTTCTTCCAGGCATTCAGAATAATCTACATCTCTATTATGTTTCTGTTCATTATGGATTTCAGCAACTGATTGTAAAAATAATAACTTTGATGCAAATATTGGGCGATTTGGAATGAACTTGAAAAATAATAAACCCAATGAAGGCCCCCATTCTGTAGTAGTTGAATATTGTTTTCCCCATATAGGTGTTTTCCCATCAATTTTTTTGAAACAAAATCGATGTTGGAAGCTGATGTCATTAAGCTACTGAATACATTTTTCTTCACGATGTGATACCTGAATAAATCTTCTCATGTCAACAATTTCTTCTAATACATGAAAAATAGGCCTGGAATGTATGCTTTCTTAACACATTCAATCAATGATGGTAAACTTCCAACATTTTTCCTCTTCAATGTTACTGAAAAACGGTTGAACATTCGATCAAATATGATCATCAATGTGTCCAACAAGAAGGAAACCAACTTTCACCTTTTCAAAGATTCCCATTTCAACAAGCATGCTTAGATATCCAAACACAATTTGATTTTTATTTTCATGACTAGTGTTGTCCAACTATAGATAGAGAACTTGAGGAAGATTTTCAGACCAGTGAGTGAGCACATGATGAATTATGGTGATGGTCAGATTTGCATCATTATGAATATTTGGAGCTGTGAAGTAAACCCTTGGAGACATTTTTCCATTGAAAACCATACAACCAACCAAGTGAAACTGAATGAAATTCTCTTCTTGTAAATTTTTGGGTGTACGAACAAAATGTGGTAGAAGTGTTTTCTTCTGGTCCATGCCATCAATTATCACACCTAAATATTTGTTTGGATCATCATAACACTTATTTTGATGTTTGTACAACTTTTTTCTTTCACTTGATTGTTGATTCTGATGTTCTTGAAGTGCTTTGACTATGGAATCTGCACATGACATAAAATGAAAATATTGATCGTACGTTTTCATAGTTGATAACTATTCAATTTAAAAAAAAAAAAATAGTAAATACATACCTCTTTCTTCCCCTTCATATTTATCTCTTCTTGATTTAAGAGTAGCACATATACTACAAATCCACATCCTTGACTTCTTAGGAATACATAAATTGTTGAATTGTTTCTTCCATATTCTTGTAAAATATGCATATGTAATAAAATTACCATTTCCTTCAACACCTTCAACATATCCTTTGTACAAGTTGTAGATTTCCCTCCTTGAGAAATTATCTGGAATATATATTGTGTCTCTATCTAGCATACACTCTTCATGTTTGGAAAATAAATCACGCATCCATGACAATTTAGTGTTTGTAAATGGCCCACTCTCTCATCCATGATGTACCTTTGAATAAAATGAAGGATTTTTTTCCAACCTTGTCTGGATTCTTGATAGACGAATATTACTAATTGAGTGATTTTTTTTTAAATCGTTTCTGCAAAGTAAAATATTCCCAATGCGATAATCATATCCTGTATTGGTGGATATCATGCACCCCATCAAATATGAATTTTTCATGCTCTTATTCATTGACAAATATATCTTTCTTTTATTCAAGGCATAAATGTAGTCCATGCTTTTCAAACAATTCTTTTGACAACATTCACTTATGGAAATTGATTTAGTGAGAAACTCTTTCCTAGACCTTGTATAACTAGAATGATTTGGATTGATATAAAAAGGTCTAATCCTAGTCCGAGACACAATGTTTCTTTGTAATGTCTCCATTATTTCATCATTCTCACTAGAAGGATTTTCCTTATCACCACAAGGAGTATCAAGCAAAACATTGTTAGGAGACTGAACTAGAGAATGTCGATCATCTTGATTTGTTGTAACTGAATGATTGAGAACATCATCATAAACATAATCATTTGGAGGAAAATAATCATCAACATTGTGTCCACCATTGACATAATCATCTTCATTGCTTTCAAAATCCCCACTTGAGTGAAACTTTTCACCATTCTGCTTAGTGCCTTGAAAATTTTCATCAGTATCTTGAAAATTCTCACTTGGAGGAAAATTATCATCAACATTGTTTCCTTTTAATTCATCACTTGGGAAAGAGTGTCCACCAATGGTGTAATCATCTTCACTACTTTGAAAATCGCCAATTGAGAGGTATTCTTCATCATCCTCATTATTGGCTTGAAAATCCTCACTTGGAGGAAAATCTTCATTATGCTCATCGGTACCTTGAAAATCCTCACTTGGAGGAAAATAATCATCACCAACATTGCTTCTTTTAAATTCCTCATTCGAGAAAAACTTTCCATAATTTCCATAATTGTCATCATTACTTTTAAAATCCCCACATGGGGGGAATTCTTCATCATCCTCATTCGTTCCTTGGAAATACTCACTTGGAGGAAAATCTTCATCAATACCTTCAAAATCCCCACTTGGAGGAAATTCATCATCACCAACATTGTTGTCTTTAAATTCCCCACTCGGGAAAAAGTGTCCACCATTTTCATAATCATCTTCACTTCTTTTAAAATTTCCACTTGAGGGAAATTCTCCATCATATTCATTAGTGCCTTGGAAATCTTCATCGGTACCTTGAAACTCTTCACTTGGAGGAAAATTTTCATCCCAATCATTTAAATGTTGATCATAGTCTCCACTTTGACCTACATTTTGATTATTTTCATTACTATTAAACTGTTAAATAGATTTATCACCATTACATTCCTCCTCTTCATCATCGGTGCCTTCAAAGTCCTCTGATTTAGGAATTTTATGAGGAACATGTTGAATAAAATTGCTTGCACTATGATAAAAATTATGACTGGCTGAAACATACGACACCTCATTTGCATTACAAACATTCCTATCGCATTTCCTAGTCCCAACAGAGGAGGTATGCGAACAATTTGTTGATGTCTCAGAAATAAAATCTTCTTTATCTGACAAATCCATCCCTTCTCTCTAAGAACATAGAATGATACAAATGATCACCCTCCCTATGACATTATTATAACTTGCATAATGATCTTTTCCCTCTAAATACACNAAATAATCCTCAAAATTTCACCCCAAAATATTCCCTCCAAAATTTCCCCCCAATTTTTTCGCTTATTTCCCCTTAAAAATTAAAAAGAAATTTTACTCTTTTATTTCATTATTTACATTTTAAATACAATATTTATCATGTTTATTATTTATCCCACATTCATTAAACATATTTATGATCCATATAATTTTAGGTATATATGTAGACAATATACCTAATTTTTATTTATGCCACATTCGTTATATTAACAATAATTTATATCATCTGTGTTATATATACACAATTTTTTTTATCTTTTTACATTGTGTAATATCTTGGGCAATATTTGTTAAAGGATTTGGAGCAAGCTACAAGGGAGAAACATCAAGAAGACACCTGAGGAGAATCTAACATTTCAGAGGTTAGTTATTTTTTAAATTCTTACCATTTACCAAAACAATAATTATAAGATTATCTTTGACTCACATAAAAACATTTCATGTGAAAATTAAAAAACCTTAAATTTGTTTATATGTTTTCAAATTTTTTCTAAAAAAAAATGATTTTTTTAAAAAAATTGAGACTTTTTTCAAAAAAATGAAAAAAATCCTTAAGATTTTTTGAAAAAAAAGAGTCAAATTTAGGTATAGTTTTGTAAAACAATCTAGATTTTTTATTGTTTTTTATTTATTGTTTTTTATTTTTATCCCATGGTGGTTACTGGGCAATGTACGAGCATCGCCCCATCCCCCCGCGAGTAAGGCATGGTCTCGGGGACCGTGAATTGGCCGTGGGGGCCAACCCCGTGGCCAAGCCATGGTGCCTTAGCCACGGGGGGGCTGGGGCGATGTCCGACATTACCCCAACCCCCCACGACCAAGGCATGGTCCTGACATAAGCCTAATAACTCCATGGGTCAATTTTTTTTAATTATTTTTTAAATTAGTTCTTATATTCAAGGTTTTATTTATTTATTTATTATAATGTAAAAGGCCCGATTTTATTTTTTTTATCTTATAGGCAAGTGGCAGGAAAGAGATTATCTATGAATATATATGGATCATGACCTGCAATAATGGCATCCAAAAATGCAACTGGAACCTCCATGAATGTTACGCAACAAAATGATAGCATAACACCTGAGCTATCAAGGGCAATGAAGAATGTTAGAGAGTGGAAATATGTGGAAGGTGAAAACAAACTAAAATATTCTTGGTTTGTTAAAGACAAGCAAGGCAACAATGGAGATTATATATATTTGTATTGTGCTCAATAAGAACATGTGCAAGGAAATTATTAGGCACTTGGCTTGTTACGATATATATGTTTGGTGCCAGCCACAAATATTGTTTATGCACTTGTCAAACAAGGCAGAACTTATATCAAGTTTAGATATTGTTTCAAATTGAACAATTATAACAAGAATGAATTCTTTTCAGAATTATCTCCATCCATCATTGACGACATTGAGAAAGGAAATGTAAGTTTTTTATTTCTATTTTTGTGTCGTTTATTATTTTTAGTATCATGGTAATGTTTTAATTTGATTTAACATGAAAATGTTATATTTTATTTTTACAGGATTTTCCTGAACGACTTTCACATATGTTAGTGGGGATTTACTCTAAAGAGAAGAATATCATGGATGTCATCAATGCTTTTCATATTAAAATACACAAGAAGGAAGGAAAAATAAACAGAAAGTAACAGAGGTTGAACTCGCAAGAGTAGACAGAGAAGAAGATGAAAGAAGTTCAAGAAAAATCCTCATTCTAGAAATCCTAAAAGGGTTACATTTGAAAATGAGGAAATTCCAAATGAATATTTTGTTGAGATTGGTCCCAATGAGGTTCTCACTCCTCTTCGCAAAAAGAATAAACAAGATAAACACAAAAGAGAGATGGGTGATGATGAGTATATTCCTATTGATTATGAAGAAATCATTTATTTAAATGAAACACATTTAAATCATAAGAGGAAGAAAACAAATGTTGATAATGTTCAAGAAGCCATCATTAGCTCAGAGTATTATAGTGAAAGTCCTAAAGGTAGCAGAGAAATAATAACACCAAGTGTTGATCTAGAGGATGGTATTATGAAAACAACACAAAATGACATTTGAAATAGAATGAGGATGGAAAACTTAGTTGGTGATGGCCACACATTTCAGTTGAACGTGAAACAACTTTATAAACCCACAGAAGGGCAAGAAAAATATCAAATTAAAAAACTGCATCACTTGCATGTTCACAATTTGAAAGCATTGATTAGGTACAATCTATATGCACATGTGGTTGACTACCTATTTCTTGTCGACCCAATGGAAGTTCCTACGAGGGAAGAATTCAATAGATCAAAATGTTTTGACTAAAAATATTATGTGATTGGAGGAAATCATTCTGCAGAGGCTAGAAGAGAATTGATGCAAGAATACCCCAATAATCCTCTTTTTGAGACAATTAAATGCATAATTTATGTCTGTTTAACAAATTCAGAAGAAAATTTACTGGCATGAGATCAGAACACAGACAATGAGTACATAATGTTTATTACTTTCGTTGAAAGGGTGAGATTTATCCATAATGAATTTTCTGAAATATGTCATTGGGATAGATCAAATGTTGATGTTAAGTTTCAGAAGCAATGTTGTATGGAAATAGGATTCCCACTTGATGATGAAAATACAAAAGAAAAAAATCTCAAAGGAAGTGATATATTTAGAGCTGTGGATAAATATTTTCAATTGGGATTTAGAACTGGACAGGTATGGGATTTGATAGATGAGAGCTTCACCCTATGAGAAAATATTAGTATAAAAATCAGAGAGTTAAGAAGGCTAAACCATTGATATGTGGAACAAGTAAGACAAGTCTCGACATAAAAAATATTTCAGATGATATGACTATAATACCGTGGAGATCAATATAAAGAGTGAAGAAAAATAAAATTATTATAACTATATTATGATGTGTTAGGTCGGGAGAATTGTCAATGGAAGAAATGTGTGATGAATTTAAAAAATAAGTTTGTTGAGTTATTTTTATTTATGTTAGGACAAGAAAATTAATTTTTTTAGTTTAACATTATTTTTGTTTTATTTAGTCACAAGGTGTATATGAGAATACAAGAGGAAATGGTCAAGATGTTGAATGAAGAAAGTTGGGATGATGTTAAACTCAACTATATTGAAAAAAAAAAATTGTTGCATCTAAAAATGTATGTTGATTTATTACATTCATATTATTTGTTTGTAAGTTAATTTATTTCTATTTTAATAGTTATAGATATATAACTATATGTGTGTTTGTTTCATTAAATATGCCAAAGAAGAATGCAGATGGAGTACCTGAAACTTTCAAAAGTTTTATTCAAAAAGCCAACTTTGAAAGAGAAAGAGGGAGCCGTGTTCAAAATGTTCAACTTGATGACGCCCTTGATCACTACATTTGGAATGGGCTCACCATTGTTCAATATAAAGTGGTATTAGGTGATTGTGAACAACTTGTAAATATTTTTCCTAAAAAAGAATACTCCCTAGTTATTGTGGATATCCCTCATGGTTATAATATCCAAAACATTGGATATGATACTGAGCCTTATACTTACCAAGTTTTCAATAAAGTGGTTATGGGATTTACATAAGTTACAACATCACCATTTTGGAGATTTATAGTATTTCATTAAGACACACAACAAGGATTAGTACAATCAAGATTCAAGGGGAAAGAAAAGACAAAGATGCAGTTTATTTGGTAAGATATTGAAAGTGTATGCTTATCAATTAATATTAGAAAACAATTTTATTAATTCACAAGTTAATTGAATTTGCACTTATTTGTGTCGCATGCACAATCCTAATATTTAGAGCTCCAATATAGAATAATTTAAACATGATTTTGAGAGTATACATCTTGCAACCTAGACAAAAGATGATTCTTATAATTTTATTTTTGTCAATGCAAAGGATGGAGAGACTCCTAGTAGTATATTGGTATACAATGTTGTGGTTAGAAAACTAACATATGAGGAAAAATATTTGAAAGGAGAGATGGTTAACATTTATCAAAAACCGCAAGCATTAATTAATTATCTTATAGATGCATTTTCAAATGAAGGAGATTGGGTTTTGGATTTGTTCTCAAGTTTAGGTAAGAATTATGATATAATATTTATAAAATCATACTTCAATCTTATATTATTTTTAATTTATGTATTTTTACAGTATCTAACTTCATTATTTATTTTGTATTTGGTGATTATGTACAACATTAGCGTGTTGCATACAAAAAGAAAGGAATTGCATAGCCATTGAAAGTGACCCAATGCAGTGCAGTTTTATTCAACAAAGAATTAATGTTATTTCAGCTCTTCCAAATGAAATGCAAGAAGTTGGCTTGAGGAAATGATATTTTAGTGAATCAAAGGTGGGCAAATTGTCAAAGGAACCTCAAGTACCATTAGTAGGAATGATTGGAAATGATCACTTTGGAGAACTTGAGGATATCAAAGAACCAATGGAAGAACAAAATGACACAATGGAAGCACAAAATGGCGTCAAAGAAGATGATAATGTATCTGTTGAGAATGATGAATTTGGGATATATAATATTGTTGATTAGTTTAAAGATGACTTTGAAGACAATGCTCAATTTTGAAAAAAATTTATGAGCTATAACTTTAATGTTTTGATTTTCACATTTTAAAATAAGAATAAAGATGTATCTATTGTTGTTTTGTGATGAATATTTTAATTGTTTTTTTTTTTCCGTTTTATTTGTATGTAAATCACTATACATTGGAATTGTTTTTTAAATGTTTGTCATTTTTTACTTCAAATGTTGCCATTAAAATGCTTTATTTGAAATGTTATTTTAAGGAATATGTACCAAAATGTATAGGTTTTTAATTATATATGACTATAAAATGTGTATTTCTTTTTGCTAATTATTCAAAATAGTTTTATTTAACTACAATTTTTTTCGATGTATTGAAGTAAATATAAAAAGTATGTGTTAATAAGGTAAAAAAATGTGTTAAAAATTATGTTTTTCACTATATTTAAAAAGTCTGGAACAATAAATTAATAAATGAGACAAAATTATATGAAAAATTGTAACTTCAAAAAAGTAAATGGTAAAAAATGTTTTTAAGATTGAAAGAAGCATGCAAAAATGACTAAAAACATCGTTGAATAAAAAAAATAAAAATAAAAATTGAAAATAGATGAAAAATAAGCATTTAAAAAAATAATGTGGAAACATTGTGGATCGAAAAATTTAAAATATCGAAAAACTGCCTAAAAACGGAGGGGGGGTGCTACCGGTAGCACCATTTTTAAAAATGGGGTAAAACATTGGACCCCCAAAAAAACGAGAACTCTGTAGAATTCTCGTTAAGTTGGTAACTATGTTGAGAGA
>ML781789.1:1796109-1809992 GCA_009831015.1 Picea engelmannii | reverse complement strand
ACTTTATCCATGTGCTTATTGTCATTCACCTAAGCATTGTGTTGCCAAGTGTTGGAAGAGACAAACTTTGTACAGGAAACCTATGTCGTCCAAGAAGGAAACGCGACATAAAGGCTCAAGTCCACAATGGAAGAAGGAGAAGGGTAAACAAGTCTGGATGCCAAAAACTCGTTGTACGTTTTGCAGTAAGAGTGGACATCAAAAGGCTAGTTGTTGGAAGCTTCATCTAGAGCTTCATCCAAGGAAGGACAAAAGGATTCTGCATGTACCCACGAAGGAGGAAGGATTACCAGCGAAGCAAGAGGAACATTGTGAAGGAAAGAAACCAGTCACTTGGTTTTGCCAGAAGTGGATGTCTCAACTTCATTGTATTTTGCTTCCATTAATGTAATCGGATCCAAAGCAATATGGGTGGCCTATCTCGAGCTTGTTGAGTGGTCAGTAACCTTTTGGGCACCAAAAGGTCTTATTTTTGGGAGGTGTGATCCGAAATTGGATTCAGAAGCCTGTAAGGGCTTGAAAAATGCTCAAAAATGAAAGTTCTCGGAATCTAACGAAACCAACACCATTTTGTCTGTCTCGTCTTCCTAATTTCGGTGGTATATTTACTTTGTCAAACGGAGTCCGTATGAAGAAGATATCGCGTTCTGATCGAAAAGTCAAACAGGCAAAAAAATGCTGACTGGGCAGTCCGTACAGGCTGACATGGCATGTCCGTACGCTGACACGTGACACGTCCGTACGTGAAACATGTGGTGTGACCATACGGGTGACATGTGGCAGCACCAGGAGACGACACGTGGCAGGTCCGTACAGGACACGTGGCAGCCTTAGGTAGTGACATGTGTCAGGCAGATTTGGATTTTTGGGCGTACGGTTGGACCAATACCGAGGTGACACATCTCACCATTGAAAGGGTGACACATGGCACAGGTGACATTAGCAGCTGACGTGGCATGATGACTGGACCGTACGACGAGCTGACGTGGCAGATGACGTGGGCGAATCAACGATGGACACGTGGCATATCCTAGTTGGTTGACGTGGATGAATCATCGGTCGACACATGGCATGAATAGGTTGGATGTAAGGGTGCCACATGGCCCAATCACGGGCTGCCACGTGGCACCCCAGTTTTTGTCAATTTGGTTATGGTTTCAAAAGTTTTGGGGTCGATCGGATTCGAACCGGTGACCTCTCCCTATGCCAAATTTTTCGTAATCTCGGACTTGCCAACACGCCATTGTATTGGTTCTTGGTAGTTGTATGGGTTTAACAATATTTAAATTTGTTTATTGTTTAAACGGAAAGGGGGGTCGGGCCGGGGCTTAGCCCTGACCCGTAGCCATTGGTTCATTATATTGCACGTGACCCTGTTTTATGTGTATGCACGGAGCGCGCGGGGGGTAATACCAATGTTATAACCCGTGGTCGTTTGGATAGTTAATATGACTGTAACCTCTGTTATATGGCGCGCGGTTACCACCGTTATACTAACGGTTATATGCATGTGATCGCAGTTGGGCGCGGTTAAACAGTTCTATAATGGTTAAGCCACGGGGCATGTGATTACGCCATGCGACCGGGTGTTAATGCATTTTTGGGGCCAGTGCTTAGCCCTTTGGGCTAGCGCTTGGCCGTATTAACAAAGCATGTGACCGTTTCAAAGGGGCGCGTTGGACAAAAGGGTGCTAGTGCCCTATATAACTATATTATATGGTTAAAAGTGGGTTTTCAACCACTTTTTGTTATTTTAAATGTAATTAGCCCATTATTAATGTAATTGGGAGTTATTGGGTGGTTTTTGAGCCTAACTTCTTGGAGGAAGTTGGAGATGGGAAACTAACTTCCCAACTATTTAACCAAGGCCTGTTTGAGGCCATGGGGACAGCTTTTGAGAGCATTCAAAGCAGAGATGTTGAGGAGAATCCAAGTCAAAGCCAGTTTGAGGCAGGGAAACCGTTGAGGAGGAGATGCTTTCGGACCATTTTTGAGAGCTCCGGACGTTCGTTTCACGTGTCGTTTTTTGTGCATGGTTCCAGAGATCTGGGCGAACATGACCAGATCAGTCTTGTAGCCATTCAGAATTGTAATGATGTACTATTGAGATTTCAAACATAAATAAAGAAGCCTCCCCCACAGAGAAAATGCCCGGAGACGTAGGCAAAGTTGTGTCGAACTCCGTTATCAACCTGCGTATCATGGTTTGTTGTTTTTCATTGCATTTCAGATCTGCATATATGTAAATGGCTGTATAATTCCTTTTCTTTCCTTTTTATTTCGCTAAGTTTCTCAATGGTTAATTAATGCATGCAAATAAAAACTCAACCATAAGTCATTCGAAAAATCCTGACGGATCAACCTTGGCTGACCATGACCATTGTTGACTATGGTTGACCAGTGTTGACAATGGTTAACCATGTTTGACATTTGTTGTCCATAGATGATCATGCATGGCCATAACCATATTATTGCAATGTGATGAACATAACCATATTGTCGCAAAGTGACTAACATAACCTTATATGATGAAAATAACCATATTTTCACAATGTGACAAACATAACTACGTTTTACCTTGGTTGACCATGACCATGGTTAAATGTGGTTGATTGTGGTTGACAATGGCTAACCATGTTTGATAGTTGTTGTCCATAGATGATCATTCCTCACCATAACCAAATTGTTGCAATGTGATGAACATAACGATATTATCACAATGGGATGAACATATCGTCGTCGTCAGATTGTGATGAACATAACCATATTGTCACAATGTCATGAACTTACCCTCGTTGTCGCAATGTAATGAACATATCTTCATCGTTAGAATGTGACTTAAATATCCTCTTGTCATAATGTGACAATCAATGTTCTATTCTTGCAATTTGATGAACATAGCCCTGTCGTCAAAATAAATGTTCTTTCGTCACAATGTGATGAACATATGACATTTATGTTCTTCACATAGATGATCATGCCATGCCATAACTATTTTGTTACTATGTGACGAACATAACCATATTGTCACAATGTTACGAACATAGCCTCATCGTCACAATGAGATGAACATGACCATATTATCATAATGTGACGAACATAGCCTCATCGTGTCAATGTAATGAACATATATGTGTCGTCGCAATGTGACGTAAATATCCTCTTGTCATAATGTGATGAACAATTTTCTGTTGTCGCAATGTGATGAACATAGACCTGTTGTCAAAATAAATGTCCCTTCGTCACAATGTGATGAACGTATGACATATATGTTCATTACATATCCATACAACATATGATGAACATATGACATTTATGTTCATCCCATATCCACTTTTTATTCAAAAGTTCTATCATCGCAATGTGATGTACATAGCCCCAATCACAATGTAATGAACATATTTTCATCGTCGCAATGTGACGTAAATATCCTCTCATCAATGTGACGTAAATATCCTCTCGTTATAATGTGACAAACAATTTTATGTTGTCGCAATGTGATGAACATAGCCCCGTTGTCAAAATAAATGTCCCTTTGTCACAATGTGATGAATGTATGACATTTATGTTCATTACATATCCATACAACATACAATGAACATATGACATTTATGTTCATCCCATCGCCAATTTTTATTCAAATGTTCTATCGTCCCAATGTGATGTACATACCCCCATTCAATAGCCTCATCATTCTCAATATGTGACAAACAATATATTGTCGTCGCAATGTGATGTACATAACCTCGTCATCGCAAGGTGACGCAAATATTCTATCACCATAATGTGCTACAAATATCCTTTTGTCGCAATGTGACGAACTTAGCCCCTCCATTACAATGTGACGAAAATAACCATATTGTCGCAATGTGACAAACATAGCCTCATCGTCGCAATGTCATCAACATATCCTCATCATTGGAATGTGATGAAAATATGAAGTTTATGTTCATCACATAGCCATATGACATACCATGAACATGGGACATTTATGTTAATCACATAGCCACTTTTTACTTAAATTTCCTCTCATAGTGGTTGTGACGAACATAGCCTCATCATCACAATGTAATGAACATATTTTCGTCATCGCAATGTGACGTAAATATCCTCTCGTCATAATGTGATGAACAATTTTGTGTTGTCGCAATGTTATGCAAATATCATGTAGTCATAATGTGACAAACAATTCCAAATGTCACTATATGAATGTCATCCATAGTCTTGGTCAACCATGGCCATGGCCAACCATAGTCACCTATGGACAAAAACTACCAAACATAGTTAACCATTGTCAAACATGGTCAACCACAGTAAATCATGGTCATGATTAACCAAGGTCAACTATAGTGAAGTTCTACGATAGTTAACCATGGCGAAGGTCTACGGAAGTTACCCATGGCCATGGTGAGCCATAATTAACCATGATCATGGTAATCGAAGGTCAACCACAATTAACCATGGTCATGGTCAACCATAAGGATCGATGGTCATGGTCAAGCTAGGTCATGGTCAAACGTAATTAACCATGTCAATTATAGTCAACCTTTCCTTCCCAAAGTCAGCCAAGGTCTACCAAAGTTAACCATGGTCATCCATAAGAAACAATGTTCATGGTTAACCATAGTCAACCATGACCATTGTCAATTAATCTATTAATTTATTAATACTTTAATCATGTATTATTAATGTATTACTACGTTAATATTGTATTTATTAAGGTATTGATACTTTAATAATGTATTTATTAATGCATTATTTATGTATTACTTTTTTTATTTATACTTTAGCAATGTATTAATTAATTTATACAATGTAACATTATTAATTTATCAATTAATTAATAAGTTACATTAATGTATTTATAAAAGTGGCTGATATAGTAACAACCAATTTTTAACAACCACTATATCAATACCAACCATTTTTTATCAACCACTTTAGGACAACCACATTAATATAATAACAACCACTTTTTATCAACGACTTGTTGATATATCAACCACATTGATACTATACCAACCATTTTTTATCAACCACATTAATGTGTTACTAAAAGTGGTTCATATAGTAACAACCACTTTTTAATGTATATCAACCACTTTTTACAACAAAGTGGTTGTTGCTACTATAAGATTAATGTATTATTACTTTAATAATGTATTATTTATGTATTACTTTTTGTATTTATATTTTAGCAATGTATTAATTAATTTATACAATGTAACATTATTAATGTATCAATTAATTAATAAGTTACATTAATGTAAATTAATACTTTATTTATGTATTAATACTTTATTAATGTATTACTACTTTATTAATGTATTTATATTTTATTAATGTTTTAATGTATTAATACTTTAATATTGTTTTTATTAATGCATTTAATGTATTAAATGAATTTTTTTATACATTATTCTTGTATTAATGTATTATTAATATATTATCTTTTTTTTTTTGTTGTATTAATACTTTATTCATGTATTAATTAATATTGTATAAATATATTAATTTATCACTTATTTAATATCTTACTTTATATATTAATGCAAATTAATACTTTAATTTATACATTTAATTTATATATTAATGTAATAATGTATTAGTAGTTTATTGATGCTTTAATGTATTTATGTACTTTAGTAATGTATTAATTAAAATTGTATGAATTAATTAAATTAATACATAACAATGTATATTAATTTTATTAGTCTATTAATACTTTAGTACTTTGGCTTAACAACACACTCCGTCACCGACTGTCCTACACCTAGAGAACTAATATATTATTACTTTAATATATATTAATATATTATATATTATTACTTTATTAAAAATGTATTACTAATACTTTAGTAATTTAGTTATACATACATTTAATGGATTATTAATGTTTAAATTTATTTGTGTATTAATACTTTAGCAATAAATTAATTAATAATGTATTAGTGTATTAATTAATTAATTAATACTTTACATTATACATTACATTTATATATTATATTAATGTAATATATTAACTTAATATATTAATAGACTATTAATTTATATACATTAATATTATACATTATTGTACTACATTAATACATTATTATTATATATTTCATTAATGTAATAGTTAATTAATACATCAATTATGTATTAATATATTAATGGTAGTATTCAAGGCATGTTGGTCATCAAGTAACAACAACCGTTTTATAAAAGTGGTTGATATACGCACATGGCGCCAATAATTTAAAAAGGTGAAAAATGATTCTCATATGTGTATATCAACCACTTTTATAAAATGGTTGTTACTAGTCTAATAATGTTTATACTACATAGCTGGATTGTCTTTATTTCTTCCCTTTTCAATTATATGACTCACTCAAGAATATAAGCACATTGCTTAGCAAGAAATTTTGTAATTCATTATATATATATATATATATATATATATATATATATATATATATATATAACATTATTTTTTTTATATAACATTATTTTTTTTAATTGTAATAGCTTATTTCTCTAAAAATATATTTATCATTGTTTATGTTTTAGATTTTGGACAAATTTTTAATTAGGTGTATTCCCCAAATATCACTTACCATTTATTTTTTATTTTAAATTTAATATTAAATTAATATAATATTTAAAGGTAAAATAAAAATACTTCATCCTCTCAAATAGTTGTCTACTCAATGAGTGTATTTTTATTTATCATACTTCATCAAATTTACCAAAATAGGTGATTTGGAATATACATAGTCTCTCCATATTATATGAAGGCTTTTGAAATACAATGTAACAACTTTTAAGTAATTTGGAATCTTAAATTTTAAGAAGATAGGTTATTAGTAATAAGTAATTAAACTTTAAATAATTATTTTGATGTTGAAATTTAAAATAAGAATAAGAATAATAATTAATTTTATAAGTAATTTAATTTAAAATAATTAATATTTATTGAGTTAAATTATTTAAAAAACAATAAGTCAAAATATAGCCACTTAATAAATATTAAAATTAAATATCAATAATTAGTTTAATATAAGTGACTTTGATAAAATAATATAATAGGTTAATGCATGGATTAATTATTATAATTAATGATAATAATATACATGGAATGGATTCTCCGTGCAAGATTGGATGTTCGGGCTATAGGTGTCCAGGGTTAGGTGGTTGAACGTTGGCTCAATGAACCCCACAATTTGAGCTTATTGTGCATCACCCTACATAATGCTTCTACTAATGACCAAGGCATGAAGACATGGTAAGCCCTACTCTTGTGAGCATGATGATTAAGGCGAAGTTAAATTGTTCCTTGTTGTGGTATACCCGCTGTTAAGGAGGTCATAGTAGCAACTGAGATTTATAGAGAATTTGTCCCTCGCGAGGATTAGGTGACTATGCTTCTACGAAGTAGAGGTCAAATTGGTAAGAGAGTTCAAGGATGATGAGGAGTTTGAACATCACTTGGGAGGAATCAACTCAAAATTCAAAGTTTTGCAAGATCCTTGAGTTATATTGGTACACCAAAACAATGGTGGCCCTAAGAATATTTATGTTAGTGGTTAAACTGGTTATTTTCAAATTTTGGTTTGGTTTCCCAATAGACTTACAAACTTGACACCTTTTGGTTTTAAAAGTATGTTTGACATTTCTTGGTATTTGAACCATTATAGACAGACATATATATATATGTGTGTGTGTGTGTGTGTGTTTTTAAAGGATAAAAAATGATTTGATCATTATTATTTTAAGAAGTGAAAAAGTGAAAAATAACTATTTATATCAATTATTTTTACTAATGTACCCATCAGAGTTATGTTCATCATTTAAATAACTCCATTATGTCGTGGAGTATAGGAATTTGTTAGTTGCCTCTTAATTCCATTGTTTTAACAATACTCATTGGATTTAGTTGAAGTGGATTTTTTTCCATTATATTTTCTCAAAGTTGCAACCTTTTCTTCAATTGCATTTTCAACTATGTATTGAATATTTTCAAACATTTAAAAAGATGAATACTTTTCCTTTAAAATGTACATTCAATTCATTCTAGTATAGTCATCAATGAAAAATATAAAATATTCAAATAAAAATATTCAATCAATTCCATATCTTTCATCCATCCAAAAGATTGAATAATTTTGAATTGTAAGATTTTTGGTGAATTCAAAATATATATAAAGAGACTATAAATTTCCATCCACTATTGATGTGTTTATAAATTCTCTTCAACTACTAGGAACTAATTTCATTAAAAGCAAAATGATGAGGACTACCGAGTAATCCCACCGTAAGTTTACTATTTCAAGAATATCAACCATTTTAGGCTTTTATTTTTAATGTAACTTTATTTTTACATTATATTTTTAGCGACATATTCCCGTATGAGTCATAGAGAAACAATGTGCGTAAAAAATCAAAAGCAAAAGCAACCTCAATCTGATTTTCATTTAATGAGTCAAAGGATAAGGTCTAAAATTAATTAGATGTCATTGATAAATTGGCTTTCTGGACCTGCCAATTTTCAGTGACATATTCCCGTATGAGTCATAGAGAAACAATGTGCGTACAAAATCAAAAGCAAAAGCAACCTCAATCTGATTTTCATTTAATGAGTGAAAGGGTAAGGTCTAAAATTAATTAGATGTCATTAATAAATGGGCTTTCTGGACCTGCCAATTTTCAGTGATACCGATGATTGTCAGTCCTTTAACGAATTCGCCCGACTTCTCAATAAAATGTGAAGACTATGGGTTGATGGGTTCACTACAGCTAATCAAATAAAAATATTTGACCAATCCGACAGGTTACGTTCGGTAATTTTGAATTTTGAGATTTTTGGCCAATTCAAAAAAAGAGAGCCTATAAGGGAATGAAGAAAAGTATGATCGCTGCATAACTGTGATCCAAACCAAATTTTAGACCGAAATCGAGACAAAAAATTCATTGGCCGTTTATTTTGCCATGGCTCGACTAGTACCCTCATGGCAATTTGCTATCAAAATCGATTTCGTGGCGGGTTTTTTATGGTTGGCGTTCCTCAATGCCGTGGTGGCTGCCGCCGAGCGTGAATGGGTTGGGGATTTTGTCTGCGTGAAGGAGATCGTAGTTACAAGGACAGCCGAGATCCTTTTGGTGTGTTCTATGCTGGGCGGAGCGCTGTTTCTTATCATTCGTCAACGATCCCGCCACCAGTGTTATCTCGTGGACTTCGCTTGTTACAAGACGCCGGAGGAGCGACAGGTTAACACGGAGCTGAGCATATATTTTTCGGCGAGGCAGGAGGATAAATTTTTCGGCGAGGAACGAGCAGATTTTCAGTGGAGAATACATCGGCGATCGGGGCTGGGGGAAGAAACGTGCCTTCCCCGCTACTATTTCAACGATGAAATGGTTGCGACGTTGGAGGAAGCGCGGGTAGAGATGGAGGAGTGCTTCGTGGCCGTTCTGGACGAGCTGTTCAGCAAGACCTGCGTGGAGCCTTGGGAGATCGACATTCTCATCGAAAACGTCTCCACTTTCGGGCCGGCGCCGTCGCTGACAGCGTGGATCGTGAACCGCTACAAGATGAAAGAGAACGTGAAGACCTTCAATCTCTGCGGCATGGGTTGCAGCGCCAGCCTCATAGCAGTGAACATGGCGAAGGACCTTTTCAAGGTCCATCGCGACTCCTATGCTCTCGTAATCGGCAGCGAGAGCATAACGGGCAACGCCCACTATCGGGGCAACAATAAGTCCATGATGGTCACCAACTGCCTATTCAGAGTCGGTGGGTACGCGCTGCTTCTGTCGAACAAAGGCAAAGACGCAGCGAGGGCAAAGATGAGGCTTTTGCACTCTCTCAGGACGAACGTGGCCACCGTCGATGAGGCCTACCGCTGCGTCATGGTAAAGGAAGACGACGAGGGGCTTCCTGGCGTTTCCCTCAGTCCTTCACTCATAGAGGTGGCGGGAGACGCCGTGAAGAGGAACATGGTCACCTTGGGCCCCAAAGTGCTTCCCATAACGGAGCAGCTCTACTACGCCTACAACATGATATGCATCAAGGCCTTGAAGATGAATTTGAAGCCTTATGTTCCTAATTTCAGGCTCGCCTTCCAGCATTTCTGCGTTCATCCCGGAGGTCGAAGTGTGATCAACGGAATCGGGAAGGCCCTGCAGCTTAGTGATTACGACTTGGAGCCCTCTCGCATGGCCCTGCATCGCTTCGGGAACACTTCTGTCAGCGGGATCTGGTATGAAGCGGCTTACATGGAAGCCAAGCGGCGATTTAAGGCGCGAGATCGCATTTGTCAGATAGGACTGGGTTCGGGATTCAAGTGCAACAGCGCTGTGTGGGAAGTGATGAGAGAAACCCATCCTTCGGAGATGACAGTTTGGGATGACTGCATCCACAGGTATCCCTGTGATATTCGTAATAATTACCCCGATGATTACCTTGACAGATGGTCGTGACCGGTTATATTGTAGCTGAGATTAATTGAGTGGAGGATCTAAGGGTTTAATTCGACCAATGTTCACTTTAAAACTAATAATCACGCCATCTGCATGTTGTAATAGGGTTTAGATATATGAACAGATCTGCATAAATGTACTATATTCCTTAATTATTTTACTTTTAGTAATTAATCCGTGGAAGCAGGACAGTAGTATCCGATTTGTATGTTCCTTCTACCTTAAACGAATAATATAAAATTAATGATCTTTTAATCTTAAATTCCCTTTGTTTGTCAGTGGAGATGGTTGAGATGTGGAGAATTTTCTTCATGCATGGGCCTGGCGTTTCTATTGAGTTTTTTTAATGCGAAAGTGTTTTTTATCGGCCATAAGTCTTTCGACGTTCACCAACGGCAAGTTAGCGGCTGTGCTAGTATATATAATGATTTATATTTTTGAAACTACTGTTATCCCAATACCTAAAAGAGGCGCACTGCAAATCTTCACGGCGACGACTTCATTCTGCTGACATATGTTGTTTCTGTGTTTTTTAAGGAAACCTTGCCATCATCATACATATTTTCTATACAAGAGGCGTCCACTGTGTTTTAGAGTTTCGACACCATGTTTTTGTTTTAATCTCTTGATGTAGTGATGAAAATAGGTTTTCTATACATACAGGAGGATGCCCACTGTGCACTGTGAAGGAAGGTGGTGGTGAACAAGCTAGAAGGAGAGGAGGAGGTTTTGGATCTGCCTCTGCACGACAATTTTCAGTTATCCATAGCAAAGCGAATGAACCCTTTTGTAAGTCATTGTTTTTTTAAAGAAAGCAAAGTAGCCATTTGTCAATTTAGGAGGCCACAATAGTGAGTTTTGTGGTGTTCATTAAATTTGCAAGAATATCGATGGCATAGTAAAGCATAAACATAAATGCAATATCATTTATGTCTCTCCAACTGCAAGCACATTTACACAATGGGAAACAGATAACTGAAAAAACAGAGAATTGTTCATTATTATTGGTACTTCCCTCATTGTTTTGCTCACGTTTGAGAATCTTCACAACAATGACTTCATTCCTCTAAGATATGTTTTTTCTTTGTTTCTTGATGGAAACCCTGCCACCATCGCACATATTTGTGATGCAAAAGACATACACCATTGGGGTTTCGACAAAACAATTGTCAACAACCATGAAATCACTTTTTTATATTTATATTTTTTTCCTTATAAACAAACATGTTATTATTTCCTACCCTATAAAATACACATTTTTCACCTTTAACATTTTTATAATAACTTCCTCATAGTAACTATTTGTCAATTTAGGAGGCAACTGTACTGACTTTTGTGGTGTTCATTAAATTTGCAAGAATATCAATGATGTAGTCAAGCATGCAATATCATTTTTGTCTATCCAACTGTATGTAAGCGCATTTGCACAATCGGAAACAAATAACAGATATATCATTTTTGTCTCTCCAACTGCGCAAGCACATTTGCACAATGGGAAACAAATAACTCATAAAATAGATAGTTGTTCGTTAATTTTGTCAGTGCCTTGATTATTGTGCTCATGTTTGCAAATCTTCATTAATTTTGTCAATGCCCTCATTATTGTGCTCATGTTTGCAAATCTTCATGGAGAACACGTCATTATTATGAGATATGTTGTTTCTATTTTTTTTATGGAAACCTTTCCATCATTCCACATATTTTCCATACAAGACACATGTATCATATTTTAAAGTTATGACATTATGTTTTTGTTTTATCTTTGGCTTCTTTTTGATGTACTGTTTTATATAAAGTTTTTTTTTATATTATATTTTTATCAATAGAGGAATCAAAAGCAATGTGAATCTAATTTTCATTTAATGAATCAAAGGTTAAGGTGTAAAATTAGATAGATTTCATTAATAAATGGTCTTCTATAAACATGCCATTTTTTTCTAGTGATACATGATTTTCCTTATTCTCATGAATTTGTCCAACTTTTTAATAAAATAGAATATAAAAATAATGGGCTTCATTCTCTTCATTTTAAAATAGCTTTTAATTTCGTCAACAATGAAAGTCTCGAAAATTTCATAATATGAATAACTAGGGGAGGATATGGGGATCAGTGGGAGTGAGTCTTGTCAATTCTATTAATTAGCTAATTATGTCGATAGGCCTACACCTATTGGAAAGATCCATCCTTGTCATTTTTTTTAATTAGCTAATTACATGGATAAGCATACACCAATTGGAAAGAGACACATTAAAAAGTTTTTTAATTGTGCATCTGCTTTCCGTGACAATATTTAATAGAAATTTAATAGAAATGGACTATTATTCACCATCCTTATAAATGAAAGGTTTAAGGGTGGAATCACGAAGGTGGGTTAACTTTCGTGACAATCGGGTCTCCAAAATTTCGAAAAACCTTTTTTCGGCCGAAAGATACTATTTTCGGCCGAACTATTTTTCGGCCGAAAAAATAAACGTCAAATCGAACGGTGCAATAACCGCCCCCTCTTTGCGTGTAGAAATTTGGTCGGCCGGATATTTTCTTTTCGGCAATACGTTTTCGGCCGAAAGATAGTTCGACCGAAATATTATTCAGTCGAACTATCTTTCAGCCGAAAGATGGTTTATATATTACCCACACATCGAATTTGCAATGTTTTCGAAAAATTGTTGGCGTAATCGCCTCTGCGAGAGCTCTGTGGTCGTGAGCGTAAATTTGTGAGGTCGCCGAGCGTAAATTTGTGAGGTCGCGAGCGTAAATTTGTGAGGTCGTCGAACGCTGGTGGAGGACGCCGGGAGGTCGCGAGGTCGCAGGGGTCGTGGAGAGGTCGTGGAGAGGTTGTGGAGTTCACAGGGGTCGTGGAGAGGTCGCAGGGGTCATGGAGAGGTAAGTTTCCTGTACTTTTCAAATTTTTGTTTTAAATGTATGTGTTTAAAATGTATGGTTAAAATTTTAGTTTTAAAATTTTAGTTTTAAATTTGTGTTTAAAATGTGTGTTTAAATTTTAGTTTAATTGTTTATTACCGTAGCACAGCCGCTAACTCACAACTGGTGAACACTGAAAGGCTTACGACCTCATCCACTGCTGGTGAACGCCGATAGCTGTCCGTTGTTCAGTGTCCTCAAATCTTACAGTCCAAAAACAATAATATACACTAAAAGTTGGTTAATGTTTAGTAGATGGCATATAATAACAAATCTTCAGTTGGTTAATGTTTGGACTGCTTCCTATTCGAGAGTCAAGATTTCCTTTCTAATATTGCATTTAAGCTTCTTATTCAAATGGATTGAATTCATTTTTTCTGTGGCTTGGATATTATGACGCGTGAGATTTTTCTGGTTACGATATTCTATCTGTAGTTGAAAAAATTAAGCGAGCTTTATTGCGTTGAATTAATACAATCTTTTAAAGTTGCAGTATATT
>ML781789.1:1755752-1767038 GCA_009831015.1 Picea engelmannii | reverse complement strand
ACAACAACTTGGAGGGAGTGAATTGATACAAATATCTTGGAATTGATATTCACCACAAGCTTAATTGGAATTATAGCATTGAGAAAATGATTATTGGGGGATGGAAAGCTTATTATGGGCTTGAAAACAATTGTAAATCAGCTTAACTTTGGAGTTGGGATAAGAAGAAACTCCTCTTTGAGACTCTTGTTACACCTGTTATTCTTTATGGATGTGAAGTATGGGGCTGTAGTATCTCTCGTGAATCCTGGAGAAAGATAGAGAAAATATAAAATAATTTTATAACCTATAATCTCAAAATTAAAGGAAATACGCCCTATCCCATCCTCCTCGTAGAAACTAGCCTCTCCCCCATTGAGAGCATGGCTATGACTAGATACCTAATGTATAAGAACAAGTTAAACAACATGGAAGATAAGAGGCTACCTAAAATTGCTTCCAAATCAAGTCATAACCACCATCGACTCAAGCGAGGATGGCATAAAGACACCCAATCTTGGCTAAACTATTGGGGAATAATGGAAGAAACCATTTTACAAAATAAATATACTATTAAAAAAACCGTCAAATCAAAATTTAAGGAAAAAATGTGGTGTGATAAAGAGTTAGAGGGGAAAAAAAAATTAAGGTATTATAAAGATGTAATCAACCCTAATCTAGAAGATCAAAATTATCTATTTGTTTTGCCAAGTGTAAAGAAAAAAATAAGCATTGGTATGATAAGAACAAATTCTCACGAGCTCCTTAGTGAAACTGGGCGTTGGTCAATTCCTAAAATGCCATGGGATGAAAGAGTGTGTCACCTTTGTGACACTAAGAAGGTTGAAGATGAAAAACACTTTCTCTTAGATTTTCCAGCGTATACCCATATTAGATCTCATTTTCAAAATATTGATCACACTACCAACCTTCCTAACCTCTTAACTCAACAAAAGTATGGTGATCTTGGAAACCTTCTCTTAATGTTTTTCGAGCACACAAACAAAATTCTAAAGAATCGCACATAATCACTTACCCTCTTAAGGTTCGATAGACCAATTAGGTCTTAGTGGACGTTAATCATCATCATCATCATCATCATCATCATCATCAATATAATGTCTAAATCAAAGTATTAATACATTAATATATATTATAATGTATTAATATAATGTCTAAATTAAAGTATTAATACATTAATATATATTGTAATGTACAAATATAAAATATTAATAATGTATTAATTAATTAGTAATGTTTATTAATAAAATACATTAATAAAACATTAATACATTAAAAAATATTAAAGTATTATATTATTTAAAGTGATAATAAATTAATAAAGTATTTATACTTCATTAAAATAATACATAAATAAGATACTCATACATTAATAAATTAATGACACATTAATAATGTAATACTACATTATAAAAATAATATCTTGTAATAATGTATTAACTCACTATTATAATGTTGAAATATATCATAGTTAATATATTTATACATTATTAATCATTAATAAAGTATTAATATATTATAATAATGCATTTATAAATTATTATAATGTATTAATATATTATTATATTAATATATTAAATTATAAATTAAAGTAATATATTAAAAGATATTAACATATCGATAATGAATTGAAAATTAACTAGTGCATTAATTAATTGATTAATACATTAATATAATATCTAAATTAAAGTATTAATATAAATAATAATAATAATAATAATAATCTATTTTTTAAGGTCATGGCCAAGTCAACACACCAAATTAGTGTATGAGACCCCTTTGTTTGTGGGACAAGAGATCCCCTCTGAATCTGTGGCCTTTTAAGAGGAAACGCATGTTTTTAACCATTAAACCATAAAATTATTATTGTAATAATTAATTAATGTTAATAATATAATTCATTAATAAACCATTTATATATTAAAAATATTAAAATATTTCAAAATACATTAAAGTATTATTAATAAATTAATAAAATATTTATACAATAATAAAATAATACATTTATAAGATAATGATATATTAATAAAGTAATAGTAATGATACATCAATATTTTAAGAATACATTACACAAATCAATACATTAGAATTATGTATTAACCCATTATAATAATGCTTAAATATATTATAATTAATATATTTATACATTATTGATTAATATATTGCTAAAGTATTTATACATTAAACATTAATAAAGTAATACATTAGTAAATGATATAAAGTGATAAAGTAATGATATATTAATAAAGTATTAATACATTATAATAATACAATTATAAATTATTATAATATATAAACACATTATAATTAATATATTTATATATTAATAAATAATATGTTGTTATAGTATTTATACATATATTAAATTAATACACCAATAAATAATATATTAATGTTAAATGGATTTAGTTTGGATGGTTGCAACGAATGATTGTTATCCTTCCCACCCACATTCAATTCCCATAAATATAGCAAGAAAATGTTATTTCAAAATATTAATAAATTAATAAAATATTATTAATTAACACATTAATAAAGCACTAAAATATTAAAAAGGTATTAAAGTTTTAATATTACATGAAAGTGATAAAGTAAAAACACATTAATAATACATTATTACATACATACAAAATATTAACCATGACAATGACAAACCATGATACCAAGATTGACCATGATTATGACTATGGTTGACTTTAATCATAGAAGACCACAAAAAATCATGCCCATGACTATGGGTGGTGTGTGTGTGTGTATTGGAAATGTTCGTCGCAACGTGATGTTGGGAGATATTTCATCACATTGCAACAACTGGAAATGTTTATGACAATCAGAAAATATATGTTCATGTGATATTGAGAGAGCTTTATCATAATGCAACATTGGAAAATGTTTGTGAAATAATGATATTGGGAAATTTTTGTGGCATCGTGACATTGAGAAATGTTAGTCACATTACGATGTTGGGAAATGTTCATCAGAAATGTGGTTGACGTTGGGAAATGTTTGTCACATTGTGATGTTGGGAAATGTTTGTCACGTTGTGATATTGAGAAATATTCATCAATTTACGACGTTGGAAAATGTTCGTCAATTGCAATGTTGATAAATATTCCTCACAATGCGATGTCACGAAATGTTCTGAGATTGCGATGTTGAGAAATGTTCATCACATTGCAACATTGGGAAATGTTCATCACATTGTGACGTTGGGAAATGTTCGTCACATTGCGACATTGAGAAATGTTTGTAACATTGTGATGTTGGGAAATGGTCATGACAGTGTGAAATTAGTAAATGATCGTGACATTGCAACATTGGGAAATATTTGTCACAATGCGACAATATTGAATGCTCATCACATTGTGATGTTGGGATATGTTCAATGGGACTATTGGGAAATGTTCGTGACATTGCGATGTTAGGAAATGTTCATCACATTATGATGTTGGTAAATGCTCGTAAAATTGTGACATAGAGAAATGTTCATCACATTATGACGTTGAGAAATGTTCGTTACATTGCGATGTTAGGAAATGTTCGTCACATTGCAACGTCGGGAAAATTTCATCACAATGCAAATTGCAATGTTGGGAATTATTCTTGAGAACGTGATTTCATGAAACACTCAACACATTGTAAAATCATCTTTTACTTTTGTGATGTTGGGAAATGGTAGTCACAATGAAATGTTGGGAAATGTTTGTCACATTACGACGTTGAAAAATGTTCGTCACATTGCGACGCCGAAAATATTTCATCAAAAAACAACGTTTGTAATAAATCATTGCAATGCGATCTCAGGAAACACTCGACAAATTGTAGAATCATATTTTACTTTTTTAACATTGGGAAATGGTCATTACAATGCAATGTGGCGAAATGTTTGTCATATTGTGACATTGGGAAGTAGTCATGACAATGCGACATTACGAAATGTTCGTGACATTGGAACATTAGGAAAGGCTTATCACAATGCAACATTGGGAAATGTTCGTCACATTGTGATGTTGGAATATATTCATGAGAATGTGATTTTGGGAAAGGTTGCTATTAGAATGTCAAGACATGCTTATATATGGAATCACATTTCAAGAATAGCATATATATATTAAAATTACCTCTTAGTGCCCATGTCACATACAAAATTTGACCCCTAGGATCCACTATGTACAATAATATCATTGTTTCATGAACTTAATAGTTATATCCCTAATAAGCTCATGTATATTGGAACATAAATCTTTTAAAATTGATTCTTAATGCGCTTATGTATATTGGAACATAAATCTTTTAAAATTGATTATGAATGCCCAAGTCATATGAATTCCCACTCCTACAATCCAATGTGTATAATAGTATCATTATTTAGTCAACTTAATATTGACACTTAATTATATCGTGGTAAGCTTATCCATATTCCATGTGTATAATTGAATGTTTAAAAAACTATAAATCAAAATTTCATTAATAGCTTAAACTATTTAAAAATAATAATAATAATTAATGCCCAAGGCACATCAACTTCAATTACTAAGGTCCATTGCACATAATACTAGCATAGCAGCAAAATAGTTCACCAACTTCAATTATTAAGGTCCATTGCACATAATACTAGCACAGCAGCAAAATAGTTGCTGGATGAATCTTTAAAAGAATATATTAAATTTTATTATCTATTAACAAATAAACTGTTGCGCTTCATTTATGTGGTGTTAATATTTTAATTTCTGTTAATCACTTATGTGGCAATCAGTTAGCTATCAAAGTAATTTTTAAATATGATTAGGTAAATGTAAAAAAGTAAACACATAAACTGATGTCTTTATAATAGCTAGGAAGTTAATGATTGAAATCACAGCCATTTATTTTGTGTGACTACTAAGAATATTCCAGCCATGTCCATAGAAAACTTGTTAAGCACTAAACCCCTATTAAATCTGCCCATTGTGAATAGATGTATGCCTTTCGACGTAAATATCAAATTGTTTCATAAAAGAAATACGGATCCATGCTTCAAGAATAGCCTAAATCTTTTAAGATTGATTCTTAGTGTCCAAATTACATAATGTTCACTTATAGGATTCATTATATACAATAATATCATTATTTTATCAATTTAATATCATTGTTTCATCAACACAAGTATTTAAAAATACCTATTTGCATTTTTAAAATAGTTTAAATTTTTTTTAAATAATTTTTAAGTTTTTTATAACATAAATATCCCTTCTAAAAATTCACTATATATAATAATATTATTGTTACACAAACTTAATATCAACCCCAAAAAAAACCTAACCACATTTATTATGCTCACATTAAAAAATAGTTAAAAAAAAAACAAAAGCTATAACGCTTTGGTAAGAACAAGTTTGAGGGAAAAAAAACTTGCATTTCCGACATGTTCATGCTAAGACAACATTGCATCCACCAAGTTCAATGTCAATGTCAAACATTTAAGGTAGTCCACATTTCCTTATGGCCGCTTGGTATGATCATTTTCTACCAAGCAAAAGTTATGCCCTTCAAACAAACATTAAACGATCTGCGAGTTATACCTTGACTTATGTGCATGGCTTTATTTTGCGCCAACCATTGTTTGTTTGTTTGTTTTTTATCATTTTATTCTATCTCAATTGATTTTAAAATACATGTAAAACAAGGTTTGGTATATACTTAAGAACTTCCCAATGTATGTGATGTTTGTGAAGCTTGTTCGAGTAGAAAATTTATGTGATGTTTGTGAAGCTTGTTCGAGTAGAAAATTTCGATACCTAAGTCAATGGTTGAAATTTATATTGGTCGATCGAAAATTTAAACCCTAGGTTAACAATTGAGATAGAATGTTTACAGGTTTATATTCAGACTATGATTCAATTTTATAAAGTAGTAATTCTATTTCCTATTATCCTTTCGAATTTTAGCAATAACATTCTGACTTATTCAGAATTTAATAATCCATTTAAATCCTCCACACAGTAGGTGTAGTATTGGGTCATACTTCCAACTTTTACAAAAAATCTTCCATAGATATCTGAAAAAGAAAAGTCAATGGGGTGGTTCCCATCTGGCAAAATTTGCCTGCAAAATTAAATTTTCTTCCTGAGAGGTAAACAGACAGACAAACTAATATGATAGAAGACCATTGTGTGTAGTTATAAATTATGATATCTGTGGTCTTTGAGTTAAATAAACATTTATAGCCTCATCATAAATTTTCATCCTATGATTCCTCGCCATATTTCGACTCCACAAAGTATTCTCCGATGCATTCTACAAGCACAGAAACAAATTTGTACAAAAAAAAATGAGAGTATCTTTAACCCTAGTACCAAGGATGAATAATTTGTTGTTTTTCCCTGCGACAACATACCTTGGAAAGATCCAACCAATCCTTCCAGATTATGTATAATCCAATTGTGAAGATCATTTCCAGCGCATATCAAAAAAGAGAACACATTTATTAGTAGATGGAGTGCAGATGCTATGAGTATCGTAGCTATCCTCGGATGTGTCATTTTAAAAAGGTTAAGCACCAGAAAAAATTAACTCAAAACTCAAAAACCCCTAATCATTAATAGATGTAAGCTTGTAGTGGCTCTGACCGTTCACTGGAATGTTCTCAAGGACATTTGATAAATGAAAAGAATAAAATAATTAAATAAACCAGTAATACAATAATTAAACAATACAGAACGAATGTTCAAAGAAACGAATACAGGGCTGTTATACCACTATTCAACCCAGGCTATTCCATGAATTGACTCAGTTATCTAGACTGGAAGAGCGACACCCCATCCTTTTCTGGTTTGCAACTGTATGCTTCACTGCAACTTGCATTAATAAAGATTAATTATAAAAGGCGAGGATTCGTTGCCCATTCGCAAATCGAACACCATTGGAACAATGCATGTGATTTGTCAACACATTGTTAATGAAACTGTTAAAATCGAAAGGCCATCCCAACATGGCCAGTAGAGTTCATTGATTATAAGCGATTTGAGTATCTAGCGATTTAGTAAATAACTAATTTCAGAAAGGTGAAATATGAAAATCCAGGCATCTCGCATTAACTAAATATGACTATAACATGAAACGCCAGAAAAATATCGATCCATAAACTAATTTTATTTAATTTAAATTGAACGCAAGTAAAAGGTGGCCACGGTTCACATCCCAACAGTTATACATGCAATTCATTTGAGGTAGTGCCTACTAATCATCCAAATGTAGTAATAAAATATTGCATATATATTAATCCTTGTTAATCATTTTAATATGGCAATCATATGGCTTTATAGTAATTTCTTAATATGATTAGGTAAATGTGAAAAAGTAAACATATTAACACATAGATTCATAAATACAAGGAAGTTATGAACAGTAAATCCCATTCATTAATTTGGGAGAACGACTAAGAATATGCCAATATGCCAGCATTGTGTCTCACTTTATTATCTCTCAATCCAAAAGATGATAAAATTTTTTAATATAAAATAGACGATATTGATTTTATTATATCTTAATTTTAAAATTAATAATAACTAATTTAAATTATTTAAGATTATTTAATTTTGATTAAAACATTAAGATGTACTGTTTTATATATATATATATATATATATATATATATATATATAACGGGTAATTATTTAATTATTGTTAATTTAATTTTATTAAAATATATAATATTTTTAAAAAATAATTCAATTTCTCAACATGATGATGTTGGTAGAGTGATAAATGAAAATAAGATATAATATGGGTATTGGCTTGACAATCTAAGAGAGTGTTTTTCATCTTCAACCTTCTTAGTATCACAAAGGTGACACACTCTTTCATCCCATTGAGTTTTAGGAATTGACCAACTCCCAATTTCACTATGGAACTAGTGAGAATTTGTTCTTATCTTAGCAATGCTTATTTTATTTTTTGAAGCAAAAATCCTTGAGGATTCTTAGTTGGTTTTCAAGATCATGAGACTCCTTGCCATAAAAACTATATCATTAACATAAACAATAAGATTGATAACTATACCATTGAGACTAGACTAGGAAGCACACAACTTGTTTTTTCTAAACAATCTTCTAACTTATCAATATAATATAAATTTATGAAATATTTTATAAAATATAATAATATAAAAAATAAAATTATATTTATTATTAATATACATTTTATTTATATTATAATAATATTTATATTTTAATTGGAATATGAATTAATACTAGTTATACTTGATTAAGAATTGTTTTTATTTGTTTATTTTTAAACTAGATTAACTCAAGATCTATAAACAGTTGGCCAGAGTTAAAAGCTATCCTTACAAATCATCAACAAAATTGGTTGACAGATCAGTTGGTTTTTCTAAATTTAAATCAATCCATATATTTAGAAAATTCTAAATTACCCGAAAATTCTAGATTCCAATGAAAGAAATGAGATTGCTACATATTTAACTTCATAAATGAATATTATGCCCACCTCTGCTACAGAGATAATAAATATTATTCTCAAGTTATTAAATGTGGCCATGTGATCGCTGTAAATAATGGTTTCCAAGTCAAGCAACCAACGCAAAGCGCGCAGACTCTTGAGAACATTCATGCACTGTCATAATGTTAGCACCAAATTTGTGTACGTTTTGCTTTTAGAAATTGGGGTAATGAAGATTGAAAATGAAACTGAAAGTACTGTTCCAGTCATTTAAAATTTGCTGGCAATACGTAACAGAGCGCGCAAAAAAGGACCAGTGCTATTTTGGCAGTAAGCAGAGACCAAGGATTATATGCATTTAATGGCGACTGGCAACTAACAGAACAAATGTCATTCCTTTACAATTAAGTGAGTTAGTTAGCCAATCCAATTGCTTCACAGCATTTAATGATGTGGCAGGGGTATATATATCCTGACATATCTATGTGTATATATTAAGGTAATTGGAAAATGTATATATTAAGGTGATTGAACATTTATGGCATTATGGCATTCATGGATGGAATAAAATAATTTGTCTATTAAATACATTAAATACAGTAAAACAATTTGATTAGTAAAAATTTTTGAGAAACCTGTGTCTATTGTTAATTGTGTCCATTATCAATAGGTGTATGTTTTTTTACATAAAAATGTGTGTTGATGTGCACTAATTTGAAATTCCATCCCCCAGGGATCATACAGTATTTTATGAGAGATATAAAGAACATCATCCTTTCTTGTTGTTGGCCAAAGACTGTTGCTCACATTTTGAAAAATTCATTGAGCATTTGGAAATTTTTTATGGAGATAAGGAGTTTATGGACGAAGAAATTTTAGATGCTTTGTATGAGAACCCTTTTCATCATCGGGAAGAAAAAGTAGAGGATAATTTCCATTCTTCCTTGGCTGATATTGAAAGTGAACAGGATCTAGATAATGAATTTTATGTTTCTTCTCATGTTTTGATGAATATATTCAACAATCATGTCAGATCTTAAGTGATCAAGAAAGAGATCATGATTATCAATTAGTATTTTCTGCAAATCATTTATCTTCTGAATCAGTTATTGAAGAATAACAATTTTTTCTAGAGCCCTTGGAAAGTGAAGAAAATGTTCAGGATTTTACATCTTTTGAATTGACATGTTCAGAATTTCTTAAAGGTCAAGATGACACTCTTGTTGATATCCATGAAGGGTCATTTGTAGACACTTTTTCTATTGATGATGTGGCTGACTCAATTAAAGATTTACAAAACTACACAAACCTTGCTCCTTTATTTGGAGTTGATCAAATTCATCATATAGAACAACCAGTTGCAAGGGAAGGATATCTTTTGTTTTCTCCATGTCAACAAGAGGTAACTTTTCATGTTTTCCAAGATCCCGTGGCTAGTTTATTGCAGTCATCAGTGAAGGTGGTTTTTTCAGCATTCATAGAATTTGGGTTACAATTCAACTAGATGTTTAGTTGCCAATTGTAAAATTTTTCTTTTTACTTGAACATGAAAGCAAAGTCTAGTTATTAAATCATTTGCTTTCATGGTTACAATGGCATTTTTCTATAATTTGATCCAGTAGTTGTTTCCAACAACTTTGAGTATGTAGGTGTGTGCAATAAGCTTGTTGGGCAAGCATCTCTTTCAACATTGTGATGATTTTCAGCATGTTAGTTTCAACAATTTTAGTTTTCAGATTACAAAATAATAGTTTTCAGTGGGTTTGGTCACAGAGAAGTTTGAACAAGTTGCAGATGTGGTTTGGGAACAACCTGATGGTTTGGCATTAGTCTTTGGGTTCTTTGTTGCCTCACAAGGAGGATGCCATCCCCATTGGACCCGATGTTATCACCCTATAATTTTTTAGCGAATTCATGATTGTATTCGATCATTCTGCAACGTGTTGGCAATTTTGCAGTGATATGGCACTTTCACAACTCGAGTGAAATTTGGCCATTTTGTAGCACTCTTGGTCTTGTGATTCGGTAGTGCCCAAAAAATCAATTTTGGTTCTAGTTGGTGACATATAGAGAATGACAAAAAACTGAATTAGGAGCAAAGAAGTTCCAAATTTTGTCAAATAAAAAGGGGTTTTTATTACTAATTTGGTCTCGAGTGTTTTGTAGGGTTTTAATAAAAAAAAAATTATAAAAACTTATTGGGCATTAAGCCCAATCTCATCATCAAACTCCATGAGCCAAGCTCAACATACAATTTCCAAGTATCCAAACTCATCATCAAACTCCATGAGCCAAGCTCAACATACAATTTCCAAGTATCCAAACTCATCATCAAACTCCATGAGCCAAGCTCAACATACAAGCAAACTTTTTTTTATAAAAAATATTGTATCCAAACTGATCATCAAACTCCATGAGCCAAGCTCAACATACAATCTCCAAGTATCCAAACTCATCATCAAACTCTATGAGCCAAGCTCAACATACAATCTCCAAGTATCCAAACTCATTTTCAAACTCCATGAGCCAAGCTCAACATACAAACCAATTTTTTTATATAAAAATTATAAAAAGTTATTGTATCCAATCTCATCATCAAACTCCATGAGCCAAGCTCAACATATTAGCCAACTTTTCTTATAAAAATTATTGGGCATTAATCCGAGTCTCTCATCATCAAACTCTTTTTTATAAAAATTATTGGGCATTAATCCCAATCTCTCATCATCAAACTCTTTTTTATAAAAATTATTGGGCATTAATCCCAATCTGACATCATCGAACTCCATGAGCCAAGCTCAACATACAAGCCAACACAACACAACAATAAGTCACATGATCTCAACA
>ML781789.1:1721483-1747025 GCA_009831015.1 Picea engelmannii | reverse complement strand
AATATACCTGGTGTATATGATCACATTCCTACAAACGTTCCTTAACTTTAACAACAAGAGACTATCATTTTCATCAAACTTTTCTTTAGTCTCACATGCCTAGTTTTGGATTAGTCAACAACCCTAACTTGAAGTAATTATAAATTTGAACCTGTAATGTATAAATATATGAAACTGATACACAATGTTCTTCATTGTTTTTTTTGCAATTCCTCCAGGTTTCACTACTTGGAACCTCTCAGAAAAGGAGTTATAGAAAAAATGACATACCTTGTTGAATTCTGGTTTATTCTAGAGAGCGACCTTGTAGAGCGTGCCCTGCACAAAATATTTGTTGAATTGATCTAAAATGATTAAAAACAATACTAAGGACTATACCCTAACCAACACATTTTTTCTCACATAATTTGGATCTATTATGAAGAAGTTATGACGTTTCTACCCGAAACACATGTTTTTGACTAGTTGCAGGACTAGCCACAAACCCTATTTTCCACGGAGTGTGACTCCCAAAATAAAACAACCCACAAGATGATTTTTTTACCACGGATACTTGGGTATGTTTTCTAAATGGAATATAAATTTCATGGTCTAAATCATTAAAAAAAAAAATTATAGCAAAAATGGTGATATGACCTGTAAATAACATACCTTAGAAAGCACCATCAAAAGAATTTATCCTTCCTTTCATTTTGGCCTTATTTTCTTCACCTTCCCTCAAAAATTCGGCTTATATATCCTTGGTTACCTCAGACACCTATAGATATTCAATATTCTCAAGTGTGATTAAAATGAGAGAGCCTTGCCTCTTATTTATACTCTCCAAGTAGCTTCCTTAAAAACATCTTCTAGGTCACTTGGCCCACTTTCCTTATTTTAGGGTTAACCCACTTCTAATATCTCCATTAAATTTATTATTGAAATAATTTGTTTTGTATTCACTTTGAATTATAATACACTCATCACTTCACTTTATATTTACCTTTTAAAATCTCTTAAACCACTTTGACCTTTTGGGGCTTCTAGATGACATATGAGGGTCCTCCAACTTTGTAAGGCCATAACTCTCAAACCGTGAGGAGTTATGTGGCATTCCACATACCACCAGAAATGGAATGACATGTGATATCCATCTAGAATAGTATTACCTTCAAATATATCAAAAATCATACTGTTATTCATCAAACAAAATTGGGTCCATTACCCAAACCTGGGTTCTCCAACTTCACATGGTCATAACTCTCTAACCGTGAGGATTTATTTCACCTTATACATACCATCGGAAATGGCATGACAAGAACTATCCATATAAGATAGTTTCCCTAAAAAATACATTGTCCTTCATCTCATTATCCCACAATTAAGCATGGGTTCTCTTACTCCGCAAAGCGTCTTCCCGTGAGGGCTTTCACCATAAGGGGACCACTTTGGAGTTCATCCATATTGACTTCTTATCAACCATGACAAAACAATAATGATTTATATTTACATAAAAAAATCTTGGGTCCATTACCCAAACCTTTGTGCTATAGGGATTTCTTCAAGGGTTGACATCAATGACAACCAACCTTAATCAGCAATCTCTCCCTTTGGAATTGATGGAAACACTCGGATGCAATACTAAAATCATATCACTCATGCTTCCCCTGAAACCATGCCTCTGTCCTCTACATCTAATAAATATCTCCCCCTTTTTCATCAATGGAAAATGTATCTTTCCATCCGGGGATGCTCCCCCTGACTGAACTGTCCTCTTATGGTTCTTCCTCATGTACATATAAGACATATAGGATAAGAACTAAAAAAGAATTCATTTTGGAGTAGAAATAACTCCAATTCTTTGGCAAAGATATTCAAAGGCTTCCCATGGAAGTGTTTTTGTAAAGATGCCTGCCACTTGTTCTTTTGTGCCCACATACTCAACTTTGATGTTCTTTTCTGCAACCTATTCCCATAGAAAGTGATACTTGATTGGAATGTGATTCGTCTTGGAGTGCATCACCAGGTTTTTTGAGATACTGATGGCACTTGTATTATCACAATATATTGGAATGGTCTCATCATACTCAACCTGTATATATATCAAAGTTTGTTTCATCCAAAGAACCTATGTACAACATGTTTCTGTTGCAATATACTCTGTCGCGACTATAGATAGAGATACTGATGATTGTTTCTTGCTTAGCCATGATACCAAACACTCACCTAAGTATAACACGGCTCCACTAGTGCTTCGTCGGTCATCAATACAACCTGCCCAATCTGCATCTATCTAGGCAATAAGTGATAGATATTTTCCTTTTGAATACCATAATTCAAACTCTTATGTTCCTTTGAGATATCTGAAGATCCTCTTTACTGCTAATACATATGATTCCTTTGGTGCTGCTTGAAATCGTGCCACCTGTCCATCTGCATGCATTACATCTGGTCTGGATACTATCACATATAGTAGGCTTCCAATCATTGACATGTATTGTCTCTAATCTGTAGACAACTGGTTTTCATGGGAGTGATAACTAGTTTGCAATATTCCATTTCGAACTTCTTTATCATTTCTATGATATACTTGGTTTGAGAAATAAAAATTCCTTGTTTTCTTTGACGTATCTGAAGTCCCAGAAAGAAGGATAGTTATCCAAGTAATGACATTTTGAATTCATTTTGAATTCATTCTGCATGTTTTTTGCAAATTTCTGGCTTAACCTGTCATCATCACTGCCAAAAATAATATCATCAACATAAACTTCAATTAATAAAATATTACCTTGACTTATCTTGATGTAGAGTTTGTTGTCTATACCTCCTTTTCTGAACCCTGCCTGCTGTAGATACTTATCTAGTCTAGAGTACCATGCTCTAGGCTCCTGTTTTAGACCATACAAGGCCTTCTTTAATTTACACACATAATCTGTGTTCTATGACAACTGAAATCCTTATGGTTTTTCAATGTAGACTTCTTCTTCAAGTTCCCCATTCAGAAAATCTGATTTTACGTCCATATGATATACTTTAACATTTTTGGAGCATGCATAAGCTAAAATCAAACAGATTGCTTTCATTCCGGAAACTGGGGCAAATGTCTCTTCAAAGTCGATTCCTTAAATCTGTGCATATCCTTTACATATCAATCTAGTTTTTTTCCTTGTAACCTGTCCATCTTCATTCAATTTATTACTGAAAACCCAGTTTGTGTCGATCACATAATTATTCTTTGGTCTTGGAACCAATTCCCAAGTGTCATTTTTCTCTATTTGATCCAATTCTTCATCCATGACCTTATTCCAAAATTCATCCTTGCTGGCTTCTTCAAAACAGTTTGGTTCAATTGTAGATAAGAGTGCTAGGTGTGTTTGTTCTAGTGAACGGATTTTTCTTCTAGTCTCAAATCTTGCATCTTTGTTTCCAATAATATGATCTGAAGGATGATTTTTCTGTACTCGTTTGCTAGGTGTCTTTGGAGATACTCGTTGAAATTTCTCTTATGCTTCTGTCGGATTCTCTTCATCTTCATCTTCCTCTTCTACTTCTTTTTCATCTTCTTCGAAAAGTTGTTCCATTGAATTGTTTTCTTCTTCCTTTGATTCTGGTCTGCCTATTTCATCAATTGTTATGTTGATGCTTTCCACAACTTCGTTTAATCTTAAATTGTAACACTTGTATTATTTCTTTGTACTTGAGTAACCAACAAGTATTCCATTGTCCACATGAAAGTCAAACTTTCCCATTCTACCATCTTCTCTTTTGATGTAGCATTTGGTTCCAAAAACTCTGAAGTGTTTCACATTCATTGGTCTTCCTTTCCATAGTTCGTAGGGAGTTTTATCAGTTTTATTTCTGAGCATTACTATGTTTTGAATTTGAAATTTTGTATTCACTACTCGTGTCCAAAAAATATCTATTAACTTTGAATCCATTATCATTGTTTGAGCCATTTCTTGTATTGTCTTGTTATTTCTTTCAACAACTCCATTCTGTTGAGGTGTCCTAGCGATGAAGAATTGTCTTTTTATTTCATGATTGTTGCAGTAATCCATAAATTCCTTTGAGGTGAATTCTCCTCCATTATCCGATCTTAAGCATTTGATTCTTGAATCCATCTCATTTTCAACCATTTCCTTGTAGATCATGACATTTTCAAAAGCTTCTGACTTGTTCTTGAGAAAGAAAACTACAGTCATTATTGTATAATAATCAACTAATAACATAAATTATCTCTCACCTTTTAAGCCTTTTGTTGTAATTGGTCCAACTAGATAAGTATGCACAATTTCCAGTGGTTTTGTTGTTGAATATTCCTTTGATTTAAACCTGGTATTTGTTTCCTTTCCTTGTTGGAAATGATTGCATAAACTGTTGGTTGGTTTCGTGATCTGGGACATTTCTCTAACTACTTCTCTTTTGCTAACTTTGACAAGATTATCAAAATGAATGTGACCCATTATTCTGTGACATAGCCAACTTTCATTTTCCTTTCATAGACAACACTTTTCGTTTCCAATTTCGCTTAACAGATATATGTTGCTTGAAGTTCGTACAACTGTAGTGACCAATTTCCCTGAACCTTTTTTTCTTATCTCATGATTTTGTGAATCAAAAGTAACTTTATGACCTTGGTCACACATTTGACTCACACTTAAAAGATTATGTTTCATATCTTCTACTAGTAGAACATTTTTTTCCTTTCCAGTCTTGTTCCCAATTTAGATTGTTCATTTTCCAATGATTTTGGCTGAATCATCATTTCTGAAGGAGACTGATCCATCTCTTTCCTTTCGTAATGTAAGAAATTTGTCTCTATCACCTGTCATGTGTTTTGAACATCCACTGTCAACATACCAACCATGTTTCTTATGTTTATCTTGTAGAGCGACTGTGCATTCTTCATTGCTATATTGATCTTGTTTTCTTATCCATGTCATTTTCTGAGGTTCTTGTTTGTGACTCTGTTGAGGTTCTTTAGGAGGGACTATCATTCTGCAATTTTTTTCCATGTGTCCAAAATTGTTACATTTCTAACATTCCACTTCAATGCTCAAAGATTAAAATATGTTGTAACTTATTTTCTGTGTTTCACTAGGTCTTCTTGAATAACCCCTTTATGTATGGCTCTCAAAGTAGTTAGTGTTCATGTTGTTAGCTCTGCAATTTACAACTTTATGTCCAAAATTATTACATGCATAACATAAACCAAAAAATATAGTTTGATACCTCGTAGTTGAAGATCTTCTGAAATGAGGTGCTCTTATGAATCATTCTTCTTCTTGAGGCCTGTCTATCTGTTGTTGATTCTTAAATCTAAATCTTCTCAGTGGAGGAGTGTCCCTGTAATCTTCCTTGTATATATTTTTATCCCCTTTTATTATTTCTGCATAGCTTTTTGGATTTTTTTTATTGCTCTGTTGTTTTGAAGCTTGATCCTTTTTCTTTCTGATTGTATCCAAGTCCGGACTAGTCAACATGAGATTTTTGATTGTTGATAATGTCATCCATAACTTTTGAGCTATTTTGCATATTTTTCTTTTGAATATCCTTTCTTAGTGTGACAATCTTTGCTTCTAGGTTTCCAATGATCCTATCCTTTCCTTCTAGATGTTATTTGAGTGCTTCTTCAATTCTTTTATATTCTTCTATTTGAACCTTCAATTTTGTGATCATTTGTTCTAGTTCTCGAGTGTCTTTTTTCTTATCTAGTTCTGCTTGTAGTTTCTTGTTTTTCTTGTTTTCTCTTCTGATAACTTCTATGGCACTCATTTATTATTCTTGGAAGTCAACCTCTGCCTCTTCAATTTCTTCTTCACATGCTTCTTCATATTCTTCTTCAGAGTCTTCTACTGCCATGAATATAACTCTCCTTGTTTTATTGTCACTGACTTCATCTTCATCTGATGATGAGATGTCTTCTTTGGTGCAAAAGTTTTTCTTGAAAACTTTCTTTGTAGTTCTTTTAACTTTATATGTTTGTCTGCCTTTTGAGTAACCTCTATCATTTCTATTTTTCTTATGAGGACAATTGTTAGAAAAATGACCAATACCATCACAATTAAAACAAATTAAAGGAAGCTTACCTCTATACCTATCGTTTGTTCCCTTGTTCAGTCTTTTGACGAAGTTGGCCACTTCTTCATCATCTTTCGAGACGTTGTTGTTGTTGCTATATTCTTCTTGTTCCTTTTTCTTTTTCTTTGAAATTTTGGATGTTTTAAAGGCTGCTTCTTTTACATCTAGATTTTCCTATTCAGTTCTCATCTCATATGCTGTGAATATTCCATGCAATTTGTCCATGCTTATAGAGTTTATATCCAATCTTTCTTCTAGTGTTGATATCTTAGGTTTGAATATCATAGGAAGAGATCTTAGTACCTTTTAAACAATTACAGATTCTTCGATTTCTTCTCCCAATCCTATGATTGTATTCACTGTTTCATCGACTCATAAGAAGTAGGCTGCGATATCTTCATCTTCCTTCATTTTTAGTTGTTCGAACTGACCTCTATAAGTTTGAAGTTTGTTTCTTTGATTTTTGAATCTCCTTCATAAAAATTTTGAAGCTTGTCCCAAATATCTTTAGCAGATTTATAACGTGCAACTTTGGTGAATATCGTATCACTAAGACCATTCAAAAGTGCATTTTTGGCTTTGGAATTACTCTCACCGAGTTTCACTGCTTTGTCATTTATTGGTGGAACTGCTAGTATTGTGTATCCATCTACAATTGATTGCCAAACTTGAAATCCCTGTGCCTATATATATATCTTCATCCTTATGATCCAAAAAACATACTTCTATCCATCAAACTGTGGTATTCCATTTTTATAAGAGTTGTTACTCTCCATGATCTACCTTTCAGTGGTTAAACTGATTTCTAAAGGAACCTACTCTGATACCAATTGTTGGATTACTGAGAGGGGGGGTGAATCAGTAATAGCGTAATTATAATCATTTTTATTTAAATGTTATATCAATGTAGAATTATTATCCAATAATGAGCAATAAGAAATAAACAATCACACACATACATAGTACACCAATGTTTTACGTGGAAACCCAAATCGGGAGAAAACCACAGAATGTTTTTTCTTATATGTCTTGAAGAATTACATTCATTAGAAGCATCAACTTCCTTTGTTTTCCAGCTGCAACTAGAAGGAGGCTCCAACCCCCTAGTTTCTCAGGCTACAAACTGAGGGAAGCTCCAACTCCCTAATTCTCTGGCTACAACCAGAAGGAGACTACAACCCCCTATGTTCTCCTGCTACAACTGGAAGGTAGCTACAACCACCTGTCCTTGCCCCGTCCTGCCACCCTGAAGTAGAAATAGAATGATGGAACCACTGTCACACTATCACTGTGAGATATACCGTTGTATACCTGTACCAATAAATCTGAACCATGCATCAACCTATACTTCAACATGTAATCAACTTGTACCATAAACAAGTGCATCAACCATGCACCAACCTCAACCAAAATCCCTCATCAATTTCATCATCCAAATCTGATTTGTAGCTCTGTAATATACTTGGTGTATATGATCACATTCCTACAAACCTTCCTTAACTTTAACAACAAGAGACTAGCATTTTCATCAAACTTTTCTTTAGTCTCACATGCCTAGTTTTGGATTAGTTAACAACCCTAACTTGAAGTAATCATAACTTTGAACATATAATGTATAAATATATGAAACTGATACATAATATTATTCAGTGTTTTTTATGCAATTCATCCAAGTGTCACTACTTGGAACCTCTCAGAAAAAGAGTTATAGAAAAAATGACATACGTTGATGAATTATGGCTTATTCTAGAGAGCGACTTTGTAGAGCGTGCCCGAACGAAATATTATTTGAATGGATATGAAACTATTACAAAGAATACTATAGACTGTATCCTAAACAACACATTTGTTCTCACTGAATTGTGATCTGTTATGAAGAATTTATGACGTTTTTACCCGAAACACTTGTTTTTGACTAGTTTCAGGACTATCCACAAACCCTATTTTCCATGGAGTGTAACTCCCAAAATAAAACAACCCACAAGATGAATTTTTTACCACAGATACTTGGGTATGTTTTCTAAATGGAATAGAAATTTCACGGTCTGAATCATTATATAAAAAAAGTTATAGAGAAAATGGTGAGATGACCTATAAATAACATACCTTAGAAAGAACCATCAAAAGAATTTATCCTTCCTTGCATTTCGACCTTATTTTCTTCACCTTCCCTCATAAATTCGGCTTAAATATCCTTGGTTACCTCAGACACCTATATATATTCAATATTTTCAAGTGTGATTAAAATGAGAGAGCCTTGCCTCTTATTTATACTCTCCAAGTAGCTTCCTTAAAAACATATTCTAGGTCACTTGGCCCACTTTCCTTATTTTAGGGTTAACCCACTTCTAATTTCTCCATTAAATTTATTATTGAAACAATTTATTTTGTATTCACTTTGAATTATAATACATTCATCACTTCACTTTATTATTTACCTTTTAAAATCTTTGAAACCACTTTGACTACTTGACCTTTTGGGGCTTCTAGATGACATATGAGGGTCCTCCAACTTCGTAAGGACATAACTCTTAAACCACGAGGAGTTATGTGACATTCCACATACCACCAAAAATGGAATGACATGTAATATCCATCTAGAATAATATTACCTTCTAATATAGAAAACATCATACTGTTATCCATCAAACAAACTTGGGTCCATTACCCAAACCTGGGTTCTCCAACTTCACATGGTCATAACTCTCAAATCGTGAGTAGTTATGTGATGTTCTACATACCACCGGAAATGACATGACAAGAAATATCCATATAGGATAGTTTCCCTGACAAATTCACTATCCTTCATCTCATTATTCCACAATTAAGCATGGGTTCTCTTACTTCGCAAAGCATCTTCCCATGAGGTCTATCACCATAAGGGGATCACTTTGGAGTTCATCCATATTTACTTCTTATCAACCATAAAAAAACAATAATGAGTCATATTTACATCAAACAATATTGGGTCCATTACCCAAACCTTTGTGCTACGGATCTTTCTTCAAGGGTTGACATCAATGACAACCAACCTTAATCAACATGTATTAAGTGAAATTGGAAATGAAAAGTGTTGTCTAGGAAAGGAAAATGAAATTTGGCTATGGAACAGAAGAATGGATCACATAGACTTTGATAACCTTATCAAAATCAACAAAAATGAAGCACTTAGAGAAATTCCCCAGATCATGAAACCAACCAACACTTTATGCAAACATTGTCAACAAGGAAAACAAACAAAGACCAGATTCAAATCAAAGGAATATTCAACGACAAGACCACTGGAGATTGTGCATACTGATCTAGTTGGACCAACTAAAACAAAGGGTTTAAAGGGTGATAAATATTTTATGTTATTAGTTAATGATTATACAATAATGACTGTAGTTTTCTTTCTTAGAAATAAGTCAGAAGATTTTGAAAACTTCAAGGTCTACAAGGAGATGGTTGAAAATGAAATGGATTCAAAAATCAAAAGTTTGAGATATGATAATGAAGGAGAGTTCACTTCAAAGGAATTTATGGACTATTGCAGCAGGTATGGAATAAAAAGGAAATTCTTCGTTTCTAGGACACCTCAACATAATGTATTTGTTGAAAGAAATAACAAGACAATATAGGAAATGGCTCGAACAATGCTAAAGAATTCCATATTGACAAATATTTTTTGGACACATGCAGTGCATACAAATAGTTCACATTCAAAAAAGAGTAATGCTCAGAAACAACAATGAAAAAACTCCCTACAAGCTATGGAAAGGAAGACCAACAAATGTGAAGCACTTCAGAGTATTTGAAAGAAAATGCTACATCAAAAGAGAAGATGGCAGAATGGGAAAGTTTGAATCTCGTGTGGAAAAATGAGTACTTGTTGGTTACTCAAGTAAAAGGAAGGAATAAACATGTGAGAATATGAGGTTGAACAAAGTTGTGGAAAGAATCAATGTAACAATTGATGAAACAAGTGGATGAGAATTAAAGGAAGAATAAAATGAATCAATGGAACAACTTTAGAAAGAAGAAGCAATGAATGAAGAAGAAGTAGAAGGGGAAGATTAAGAGGATCCAACAGAAGTAGAAGAGAAAGTTCAACAAGTTCCTCCAAAGACACCTAGAAAACGAGTACAGAAGAATCATCCTTCAGATCAGATTATCGAAAACAAGGCTGTAGGAGTTGAGACTAGAACAAGAATCTGTTCACAAGAAAAAACACACCTAACAATCTTATCTACGATTGAACCAAATAGTTTTGAAGAGGCCAGCAATGATGAATTATGGAATAAGGCCATGGATGAAGAATTTGATCAAATAGAGAAGAATTCCACTTGGGAATTGGTTCCAAGACCAAATAATAAGAATGTGATTGGCACAAAGTGGGTTTTTAAAAATAAATTGAATAAATATAGACAAGTTACAAGGAACAAAGTTATATTTGTATGTATAGGATACACATAGGTTGAAGCAATCGACTTTGAAGAGACATTTTCCCCAGTTGCCAGAATGGAAGCAATCCGATTGTTTTTAGGTTATGCATGCTCCAAGAATATTAAAGTGTATCAGATGGATGTGAAATCAACATTTTTGAATGGGGAACTTGAAAAAGAAGTCTACATTGAACAACCAGAAGGATTTCAGATGTCAGAGAACGCAGATTATGTGTGTAAATTGAAGAAGGCCTTGTATGGTCTAAAATCCTAGAGCATGGTACTCTAGACTGGATAAATATCTACAACATACAGGCTTCAAAAAAGGAAGTGCATACAACAACCTCTACATCAAGGTAACTCAAGATAGTATTTTATTAATTGAAGTTTACGTTGAAGATATTATTTTTGTAAGTACTGATGATAGGTTAAGCTAGAAATTTGCAAAGGATATGTATAATGAATTTGAAATGTCATTACTTGGAGAGTTATCCTTCTTTCTAGGTCTTCAGATACATCAAAGAAACCAAAGAATTTTTATTTCTCAAAATAAGTATATCAGATAAATGCTAAAGAGGTTTGGAAGGGAATATTGCAAACCAGTTACCACTCCTGTGCAAACCAATTGAAAGTTGAGCAAAGATGATGATTCAAATTCTACAGACCAGAGGCACTACATGTCAATGATTGGTAGCTTACTATATCTGACAACATCCAAACCAGATGTAATGTAGACATTTGGACAGGTGGCACGATTTCAAGCAACACCAAAGGAATCACATGTCTTAGCAGTGAAGAGGATTTTTAGATATCTCAAAGGAACATAAGATTTTGGATTATGGTATAAAGAAGGAAAGGATCTATCACTTATTTCCTACATAGATGTAGATTGGGCAGGTTTCATTGATGACCGACGAAGCACCAGTGGAGCAACGTTCTACCTGAGATATTGTTTAGTATCTTGGCTAAGAAAGAAACAATCATTAATATATTTATCTACAGTCGAATCAGAGTATATTGCAGCAACAAGATGTTGTGCACAGGTTCTATGGATGAACAAAACTTTGATAGACATACAGGTTGAGTATGATGAGCCCATTCCAATCTATTGTGATAATACAAGAACCATTAGTATCTCAAAAAACCGAGTGATGCACTCCAAGATGAAGCACATTCCAATCAAGTATCACTTTCTACCGGAACATGTTGCAGAGAAGAACATCATATTTGAATATGTGGGCACAAAAGAATAAGTGAAAGACATATTTACAAAGCCACTTCCATGAGAAGCCTTTGAGTATCTTCTTCAGAGACTAGGAGTAATTTCTACTCCAAAATGAATGTTTTTGAATGCTTATTTTATATGTATTAGATTTACATGAGGAGGCACCATAAAGAGGACAATTTAGGTTGGGAGATCAGTTTTAGGAAGAGTTTAGTCAGGGGGAGCATACCCGGATGGAAAGATACATTTTCCATTGATGACAAAGGGGGAGATATTTATCATATGCAAAGGTAAATGCTTGGAGAAATATCATAGAGGCATGGGTCCAGGGGGAGAGATGGTCATAGAGGGAGCATGAGTGATATGAATTCAATACTGCATCAGAGTGTTGCCATCAATGCTAAAGGCATAGATTGTTGATTATTTGGGTTGATTTTCATTGATGTCAACCCTTGAAGAAAGTCCAGTAGCACAAAGGTTTCGATAATGGACCCAAGTTTTTTCGATGTATAATGGTATGCGTTTTAATATATTTGAAGGTAAGACTATTCTATATGGATATTACATGTCATGCCATTTTAGGTGGTATGTGGAATGTCACATAATTCCTCACGGTTAGACATTTATGGCCATGTGAAGTTGGAGAACCCTCATGAGTCATCTAGAAGCCCCAAAAGGTCAAAGTAGTCAAAGTGGTTGCGAAGAAGAAATTATTTAAATAATAAAGTGAAGTGATGAGTGTACTATAATTCAAAGTGGATATGAAAGAAATTATTTAAATAATAAAGTTAATGGAGAAATTACTAAGTGGACAAGTGGTTAGAAGTGGGTTATCCCTAAAATAAGGAAAGTGGTTTACGATGGTTAGAAGGTAATCCCTTGAGGAAGCTACATAAAAGTATAAATAAGAGACAAGGGTCTCTCATCTAAATATACTTGAGCATATTGAATATCTACAAGAAACTGAGTTAACCAAAGGATATTTAAGGCAGATTTCAGAGGGAAGGTGAAGTAAAGAAGGCCAAAATTCAAGGGAGGATAAATTCTTTTGATGATGCTTTCTAAAATGTTTCGGTTAAAAATGGCATAACTTCTTCATAAAACATCCAAATTTAGTAAGAACAAATGTATTGGTTAGAGTATAGTATGTAGTATTCTTTGTACCATTTTCATATCCATACAAAAAATATTTTGTACAGGGCACTTTCTACATGTTCACTCTCTAGAATAAGCCACATTTCAACAAGGTTGTTACAGGTTGTTTGGTGCAAGTTGTTTGGTTTAGGTTGATTGGTATAGGTTTAAAACAATATATATCATAGTGATAGTGTGAAAGTGTTCCATCATTATATTTCTATGAGAGGACTGTTGGACGGGGAAAGGACATGTGGTTGTAGCCACCTTCCAGTTGTAGTCGGAGAACATAGGGGGTTGTAGCCTCCTTTTGGTTGTAGCCAGAGAATTGGGGAGTTGGAGCTTCCCTCATGTTGTAGCCTGAGAAACTAGGGGGTTGGAGCCTCCTTCTAGTTGCAGCTGGAAAACAAAGGAAGTTGGTAATTCCAATGAATGTAATTCTTAAAGACATACAAGAAAAATCATTATGTGGTTTTGTCCCGCTTTGGGTTTCCAGATAAAAACATTGGTGTACTATGTATGTGTATGGTTGCTCATTTTTTCATTTTTTATTTACTCTACAAATATTGGATGACAATGCTACATTGATATAACACTTGCATTTTATGGTTTAAAAAATTAGATTTCTCTATTACTGATTCACTCTCAGTAATCTAACAAGAATGAGTCTTCCCTAGGGAATGGATGTCCGGACAATTTCCTAAGGAAATGACTGTCCTGCACCAACCTCCAAAATAGACCATTCTTCAAAATTGATTACAATTGTGAACTTCGAAAGAATGACTTCCCAACAAGGCAGACCATTCTACTTGACCACTACTCAGGGTGATTGCCAAGAATAATGATTTTCCTACAACATTCCCCCACACTAGCCACAAGGGGAATCATTGTCTATGGTACATCAACAATCTATCAGACAATTTTCATTATGAAAATGACTGTCCAATCTGAACCATTTTCGGAACTGGAAAATGCCTGTTCGTCAGAAATATCAAACCACTTTCCGGAATGGAAAGGAGCTTCCCAACCTGGACCATTTTCCAAGTTGGAAAAATGACTTCCCATGAGTCAATAATATGTATCAGTGCTCCCTCCCAACTTGGAGATCCATATTTTCCCTTGCAACTAATGTATTTATCTCCATGAGCCATGTCTTGTCCTTTCAGTATGCAAACTTTATCCTAGACAAAGGCTTTGTCAAAATATCTTCTACCTACTCATCTGTGGAGATATAATGGAGTTTCACTTCTCCTTCCTGGAATTTATCACGAATAAAGTAGTATTTGATCTCAATGTGTTTCGATTGGTCATGAAACTATGGGTGTTCTGATATCATTATACAACTTTGATTGTCATAATATATTATGGTTGAATCTGGTACCTGATCAAATAATCCATAAATCATCTTCCTTAGCCATACTGCTTCGGTACATCCCTCACATGATGCAATATATTATGCTTCTGTTGTTMTAAGTGCAACATAATTTTTTGCAATATGCTTTTGTTTCATGTCAGCCCATGATATCATAGCAGATTCCAAACTGAAACACATCCCTGAACTACTCCTTCTATCTTTTGCACTCCCTTCCCAATCTAAACCCATAAAGTTGTATATCACTGTATGAGGTGTATCTTAAACCATATTTGAGTGTCCCACGAATATATCTTAGAACATGATTTGCATCTATCCAATTCTCATGTCTGGGTTCCACCTAGAACTGGCTTAAGGTGTTTACATCAAAGAAAATATATGGTCAAGTATTCAATAGATACATCAATGGCCCAATAAATTTCTGATATAGGGATGGTTCTACTAGATCAAAATCTGAGTCTCTTACTTTTATTATATCCATGGTCATAGGAGTGGCCATGGATTTGCAATCCATCATTCCAAATTTTTTAATAATCTTCACTTCATACTTTCCTTGTCCATGGAATATTTCACCATGCTTTTTCCATACTTCTAGTCCCAAGTAATAGTGCATGAGACCAAGATATTTCATATCAAACTCATAATCTATTTCCTTCTTACACTAGGTGATGAGAGACTATGCACCTGTCAAGAATAAGTCATCGACATATAGCGGTATAATCACAAGTGCATTGTTCACAACCTTGCATTAGAGATTTGGATCTGCATGACTCTTAGAGAAACCAAGTCTTATTAAGTAATTGTCTATTCTAGCATACCAAGCTCTTGGAGCTTGCTTGAGTCCATATAGGGCTTTCTTTAATCTGCAAACATGAGTGTCTCTAGAATGTACCTCAAAACCTTGAGGTCATTCAATGTATACTTCTTCTTCAATTTCTCGATTGATAAAAGTTGTTGTTACATCCATCTGATGTAGACTCCATCCCATGGAAGAATCAAGAGACATAATGGCTCTAATAAAAGTATATCTTGAAAAAGGAGAAAAGGTTTCATCATAACCTTCTCCCTCTATCTGGGAGAACCCTCTAGCTACTAACCTTGCCTTGTATTTTTCCATACTTCCATCTACCTCATGTTTGATCTTATAGAGCCATTTTGAAGTTACCACTAATTTTTTCTTGGTTCTAGGCACAATTTTCCACACATCATTTTTCATGATAGACTGGTGTTCTTCTGTTATGGATTATTTCCATTGTTTCTTCTGAGATGCTTCTTCAAATGTGGTGGGTTATTCATTTATAATATTTGTCATACATGTTGCACAATTGGAAAATATTTTGGGCTTTTTGCTTTCTCTGAAGGTGCCACTTGAAGCTTTGAGTCTTTCTTTTTCTTGTAGAGTAGCTTCAAGCCAAGTTGGACGTTTTCTAGTTTTGGGTATAGTGACTGATTCAATAGGTTCACATGGTTGCATCGGATGATCAATATGTTATGGTTCTTCATTCTGACTTTCTGGAAGACATGTTCTTTCTTCTTTAGACTCTTTATATTCTTCTTCTTCCATGTATCCTTCTATAGATTACTTGAAATCCATCTTCTCATTGAAGGTTATGTCTCTATTGACTTCAATCTTATGTTGTTTTGGAATATAGATTTTGTAGGATTTGGATGATTCACTATATCCAACAAATATGCCCTTCTTTCATGAGGGTTCTAGTTTCTTCCTTTTATCCTTGGGAATATGAATGTAAAGAGAGAACCCAAAGATTCTTAAGTGCTCCACATTGGGTTTATTTCTTGAGAAGGATTCTTCTGGAGTCATATCCTTCAATATGCAGTGGGGAATTTTGTTATGAAAATTTATTGTTGTCATGGTTGCTTCTCCCCATAAATACATGGATAAACCATGATCATTCATCAGTTCCTTCACAGTTTCCTCAATGGATCTATTCTTCCTTTCTGCTACACCATTTTTTTGAGTATTATGAGGAGTTGTTATATCCCTCCTAATCCTTGTTGATTTGCTAAAGGAAACAAATTCCTTGGATGTGTATTCTCCTCCATTATCTGTTCTCAAAGTATTGATTTTCTTGCTTGTGAGGTTTTCTATTTTTTCTTTGGATTCTTGAAACTTGCTGAAAACTTCATCCTTTGTCTTCAACAGAGATAACCAAGTCTTTCTTGAATAATCATCTATGAAGATTACATAATAAAGATAACCTCCTAGATATTTGATTGGCATCAGACCACAAACATTTGAATGTATTAGATCTAGGATTTCCTTAGATATATTATTGCTACTTGAGAATGGATTCTTAACATTTTTACTAAGAGCACATCCTCTACAAATTCCTTCATGTGTAGATCATAGTTATGTTATTCTTTCAACCATTTTCTCGAGGAAAGGTAATGCTTGATAGTTAAGTTGAGCATACCTTCCATGCCAAAGCTCACTAGGATTAACTTCATCATGTATAAGATATTCATCATTACATTCTAGTAGTCTATATAATCTTCCTTCACGAGTTCCAATAACTCTAGAATTCTCTATGTTGGAGTCTCTAGACCAATATAGTACTTCACCATATACAAAGCCTATTCTATTTCCTTTGTCTTCTAGGAAATATATATATACAAGGTTCTTTTCTAAACTAGGTACATATAAGACATTTCTCAAACGAACATTGTTACTTTATTTCAATTTGATGGACGCTTGACCAATTCCTTCGACTAGATAGGTGTTATTGTCTCCAAGTTATACCTTGTAGGATGTCTTCTTTTCATTCAGACTAGAGAGTCTGACTTGGTCTCCTGTCATATGCCTAGAAGTTCCACTTTCAATTATCCACATGTCATCTTCAAGAGTTCCTGTAAGAGATGAATATTGTAGATGATCTATCATTTCATTCATGATTTATGTTGACTGATAGCTGGTCAAACTTTGACTTTGATTAGTCAAATGTTGACTTTTACCCAAAATCTCAACCTTGAGGTTTTTTCCTTCTGAGAGTGCCAATAGGTGCGTTGTACTAAGGCACACTAAAATATCCTCTCCTTGAGTGAAGTGTTCCATCATAAGGTGCTGGGAAAGAGGTTTTAGGGTTTGCAGTTGCACCTGCTAGTAACCCTAGAGGCAGTGCTTCAGTAACTTCACCTGCAAGAAAACCTAGCGATAGTTCTTCAACGAGATCAATAATATTATGGATTATCTTCCTTCCAGTGTTTAGACTGATTGAAGGAGGTGTGTCCCCATAAATTGTTAGAAAAGTGGGTGTGCTCGTTTAACCATAGAAAACATAGCAATATTGTCACCCAACCATAGGCACAAAGGCCACTCCGAGCACCTTAACCTTAATAGAGAGAAGAAATATAGTAGCAAATCAATACCCAACCAAGGCTAGCACACCAAAAAAATATAACCAAAGACCAAGCAGAAAGTCCAAGCCAGAAACCGAAATGCAAGTTGCAGCAACTCCAATTGCAACTCCTCTCCAAAATTGCACACAACTGGTTTTATGTAGTTACGAGTGAGTGATTCACAAATGAGCTCTAGAGCCCTCTATTTATACTGATCATTCTTAGTTGTCTTGACCAACTTCTCTTCTTGGGGGCTAAAAAACTCAATATTAATTATTCTCTTTAGCCGACTTGTCTTCTAGGGTTATTGTCCAAGTCTTTAGGGTTTCTCTTACTTCCTAGAATATTCTAGTCTCGTCAAAGGTTACAAGTGGAGGTTAATACCTCCCATAGCTACCATAATATCAATAGATTTGATCCATCAAATTTGTTGACCTTGACTCTAGGGAGACAAGGGTTACGAGGTAGGGATTTGGAATGAGAGTGTTGAGGTTGGTTCTAGTCAACACTTTAAGTATAGATAGGTGGGTCAAAGGAAGGACCTTGGAATTTGTTCATGAATCCATTGAGAGTGGAATGGACTTCAACAATTTGTCTATTGAGTTGGCTTAGATGTGGTCCATTTTTGCACGAATGGTTGGAATGTCCCCACTTATTTGAGCCTAAAGGGTAGTAAGGTCAGTATTCAGTTTCTAATTGGTTTCTTCTTAGCATGTGGGAGACATGAGGGGATGAGGGGTGGGTCCAGAGACAAGAAATAAGAAAAGTGATATATACCATGATGATTAGGGCAGTGAGAGGAGACCAATGGCATAAGCAGGAAATAAGGGTGTGAGGAACGGTATGGGTCCATGAGGTTAAAAAAAAGTAAAAAATGAGAGGTATCATGACGATCAGGGAGAAAAGGGGAATCCAATGAGATAGATCTCAAATAAGGGTGTGTACATGTAAAACAAAAGTTAAAAATGATAGGAATCACAACAATCATGGAAAAATGGGAATCTAATGAGATAGTTCTCAAATAAGTGTGGGTAGGTAAAAAAAAAGTTAAAAATGATAGGTATCAAAATGATTAGGGTGAAAAGGGGAATCCAATGAGATAGGTCTCAAATAAGGGTGTTAGCAGGCACCATAATCATTTTTTTTCCTTTTTCTCTCTTTTTTTAATAATTTGGGCATTTTTACACTCCGATCCGAATAATAGTGTAGTGTCGAAATACCCAAATTCTTAACATGAAAAAAATGTGTAGTAATTTTGCAACTCGAATGCAGGAGGCAAGGTTGCACTGTAATAAATCTTCTCTGTTCCTTTTCTATTATGTTTCCATCCCAAGGGTTAAGGTTTTCAGGGTGCCTATAGACAAGGGTTAGCCCTATGTTATAACTCTCTAGTATACGTGTAGGGTCGAACAATACTACTCGACCCAGTATCTCATGGCACCAAATAAGGAGGCTAGACCATACCCATAGTCGTAATACCCAATTATCTAGGTACTAGAGAGTATATTCCTAAGAGTTGTTCGAAGTGGCACTATAGCAGTCAGGTGACCGATCAGTTGATCTATGGCTAGTTTCAGGATACGTAGGGGGCTTCCGATATACCAAAGGTACTTGGAAGCATAAGTATGTATACAAGTATTGTCTGTTGTGCTACCATTTGAAGGGATACCAACACGGGTTACAAGGGTGTCCAAAAAAGTGAGATGAAAAACCTCTTGTATTTCCTGCATGTATGCTTCCCTGACCATGGATTTGTGCGCTAAACAACATATCACTATAGTTTAAAGACACTAGAACACGTCTCTACCCTAGAAAAAAATTTAACCCATAATTCCTACCAAGGAAAGTGCTCTGATACGACTTGTTATGCACTTGGTTATGTGATATTAAGTAGAAACAAGAATATAATGGAAATTACCAACGTAACAATAGAATGTAGAGAATAACTCACCAAATTGATACATTTATTGAAATGGGAGTGTTATCCCCATTTCCTATGGATAACTAAGGATATGATGCCTCGAGGCCCTTAGGTTGCATACATGGAGTACCAAGAGATAGATGGTTGACAACTTCCAATTGCACAAACAAATGCCCACCTCACCACCACAGATCTCGGGTTCATCATAATGGTATCCACCACACTAGATTGCCTCTGAAAGACATTGGGTCTTGCTCCATGAGGTATAAGCCATGTATTATGGTGAGTTTCATTTCAATATTTGAGGAATTTTAGTCTGTTGCAATTAAAAGTTTCTTTTGATTATGTAGCATCTACTTGTAAGTTATGCTCTTTGCCCTTTTCACCTTGGTGGTTGACATTGCGCCCTAGTAAGTGGTCACCCTTAGGAATGCATTTTCTACTGGAAGGTCCCCTTGACAAGTTATCATGCCATTCCCAATCATACTTACCACTTTCCACACTTCATCCCCTCACCTCCTCATCTTTGGTATTTTTGAGTGTACTGACCTAAGAAGGGATTGTCCCTCATTTCTTGGGAAGAAGGGGTTGAACGCCCAGAGGTTTTCTTCTAGAAAAATATAAAATACAATCATAAACATTCTATATGATCACCCAGGGATCTCGAGGAAAATGAAATGTCTCTCATAATAAACTTATGGGACCCGTAAAAAATAACAATGCAAAAATGTTAACCAAGGTAGAGCATGTGTGGGAAATGTTTTTCATGCTTAGATAGAAGTCCCACACATTGTTTTCAACTTGGGGAAGCATAATGTGACCAGGTTAGAGTCAAGGTGGGAAATTTTTTTCATGCTTAGGTAGAAGCCCCACCTTGGCTTCAACCTGGAAACATCTTAAAAGAGAAAAAGGAAATAAATGGGCTTGGAAAAAGGATTCACTGAAAACGAAGGTGAACCACACCCTCTACAAAGGCACCCATAAATGAGACACTATGATCCATTGTATGTCATGAACCCCATGCCCAAAATTCTTTCTCCCATCCACTTCATCTTCTACACATGGCTTAGAGTGGGGTCCACCCGTGAAACACTCCTTGACTTAGGGGATGATTCACCCAATAGGTCACTTTGTCAACCCTCCCATACCTAAACTTGGCAAGTTGCATACGGTCTTTGAGCACTTGTTTAATTTGATGAGGTGGTTTTTGATGCACATGCTTAAGTGACCCTTTTATTGATTTGATTTACTTATCATGATATGTTTGACTTGATATCCTTGGGGGATGTATCCATTGTCTTTGCAAGACCTTGCTTGGTGGACCATTTTGGAGGAACAAGCTTATCTTGGGATTACCTTGGTGGACCAACAGGTAAGGAATATTTTATTTTTTATTTCTTATTTATTGGTTACAAGGTTAATTTGCTAATATCTTGGGGAGTATAAGGGCATAGAACCCCACTAATCCTATCATAATTGTCTTGAATAAATTGTTGTACAAGGGTTACTAGGAGAAGTAAAAGGGCTTACACCCTCCAAGTAGTTCCTTGCTAGTCTTCCTTGCCTTAGGGAGTAAAAGGGTTTACACCCCTAAGGATATGACAAGGATAGATCATTCATTAAAGGACTCCATAACCAAATATTTCAAGTCACTAATCTCTTGCATTTGGAGAAATAAATCATTGCATTGGTATACGTGAAATCAATAGATATTGAAATTTTTTAAATTGGAATCTTTTCTTGGTGCTTTAGGCTTGATAAGGCCACTAGGGAATCTTATTTGGCTAAGTATTTATTATTGCTGTCATAAATTAAAATATATTTCCATTAGGCCTGCAGAAAAATACTTCATAGCCTTCAAACTTACTTATTTTCTAACTGTCAAAGTTTGCTAGAAAACTACCAAATTAATCTACTAGTTGTTGTGCTTCTTTTGGGTGGTTTACTTGCAAGTTTTGGTGGTTGGATTTTTATATTGTAGCACTCTTTTAATACATCCATATTGCTGAAATAATATATCTTCAATACTTGTATCTAACAACCTTTAATTGTTGTTAAAGTCGTGTGCCATCATACTTGAGTTACACTAGTAATTGCTAGTAAATCTCTTGGATATTTTCTTGGAATTTTGGTGACTTGTTTAGAAACTCTTCTTATCATTTAATTTATGATTTATATCATTATAAATTTTTTCTAATTAGGAAATCAATCTTCGTTTTCTTGTCCATTTGATTATTGGTCTTGTATCTTGTATTTTCTTGTGTCTCGGGAAGGTACAACAATATTATGAAAGTACTCAAGCACTTGGAAATAATTGATCATCTTCAAGGCTCATCTCCAAGCCATCATCCACAATCCATCTTCCACTTAGTATATTGAACTATAGGGGCTCCACTTCCATAACCTCACTTTCCATCTCATTTCCCCCTAGGGTCGCTCAGGATTCCCCCCTTGTGTTGGATTTATCCTTCACTAAAGTGAGGGGAGGGTTTATCTAAGGTGACAGTGGTTATTCTCTCCAACCATTATCGCCATCCCGTGGATTGGGTCAGGATTTTACCAACCTACAATTTGCATGATAACAGGGAGCAATGTTCACTTGAATCTTTTAGGGGGAAACCTCCAGAAAAGCAATGCTCTATTACAATAATTCACAAGACAAAGATTTCTCATGCTTCCTATTATTATTTATACTAATTATATATTCTAAAGAACATTCTGGATGAAGATATTTCTAGAAGCAAAAGCTTTTGTTAAGTCTTCTCACATTGACTTGTTCATATTTATTAATTAGGAATAATTAAATAATGTCGACTTTTATTACATGGAAAATATATTATTATATCTATGTGAGTGGTTAGGGAGTTTAGGTCCCTAAACAATGATATTCCACACATTCATTCACTCTCAACAAGGAATTAAAACAATTGTCTATCTTTCTAGATATGACCTCACAACAAGGCTCTAAATACACCCTTTGTATTTGCGTGTTCATGCATGTTTAATAGTGACTGATCAATTCTTGAGGAGTTGGATAGTTACAACAAACCAAAATTCCTTGTATTAACTTCAACAAAGAAAGAAACACAACAATATGAAGAATCAAATTAACTCATAAATCCAATATTTGTCCACTGAGAAGCATAATAGAGTTAATATTTTAACAATGAAACAAACGACTGGTGAGCTATTATTCTTAATGTTAATAGTGCAATATGAGTTAAAATAGTTTCTCACACAGAACAAGACCTGGTGTCTAAGGATTACTAAAGAATTTCAATCAAATGACAATACTCAACTCTGAATGTTACCTCACACAAACTAATTGCTTCAATATTTAAATTGATTTCTACAGGAGAAAAATCAGACTAATAAGATGAACTAAACTAAAATAAAAAATACAACTTAGCTCTGCATTCCTGGAATTGGTGGGCCCTGGCCAATCCGGTAGCCAGTTATAGAGAGTAACAAAATAATGAACAAATGGATACCATAAACTGGAACTATAACTTTATTAAGAAAATAGAGTATTAAAGGATTACAACATTTGCATCATATTTGCATGCACAAGAGTCTGATAATATCGAACAACAAATAACACCCATATATTTCTTCGATTACAAAGTTACATAAACATTGTTCCACTGATTTGCATAATTGATACATTTATATAGAAAATCCCTAATCTGTAAGATGGAAACTAACTCCTCTATTCTCGTGAAACAAAGAAATACAAATAGTTACATAAACAAACAGATCAAACTAGTATCATTCCTTCATAACCATCCATACAATCTCAGTACAATCGAATCAGGGTTTTGACATTGTTTGATATTCATATCATGTTGGACACATATGAACTCGCTAATGACCTAGATATTGGGATGCTTTGATTGTTTGTTAACTAGAGCTCCATGTTGGCTAGGAAAATTATGGGCACAAACCAATAGGTTACGAACCATGCTAGAAACTAATCCTCCAAAACCCATATGACCATTTTTTATTTGGGAGAGCGCGCATGATTAAACCATCAAACTTGGGTAACAGAACAAATTTGGAGTTATAGGAACATAACTAAAATCTTTCATTAGTAAACATAGCTTAACAAATCGTATTAATTTATCAAAAACTTAGGAAACATACCAAAATAAGCAACTATTTTACCTCTGAATGATTGTTGAAAAGTTGAGGGCTTAGAAGCACGAGGTTGGTGATATTATGGCTAGGTTTGAGGTTTTAAAAGTAGGATAATAGTGGAAAAAGAGGTGGTTTAATATGGAAAGTTGGGAGGCCAACACACTTCATGATGGACTCCATATTTGTTGAATCTATATTGAGTTCTCCTCCACCGATCACATACCCCAAACACACCAATGATTGTTGAGAAAAATCACATTTCTTTCAGTTTTCCAATAAATGATATTTTTCTAGAGTCTCTAACACTTGCATGTTATGTGAGGTGTGCTCCTCTCACGTATAGATATAAACCAATATTTCATCTAAATATATTATTACAAATGAATCTAAATAGGGATGTAATACATCATTCATCAATCACATAAATGTAGCTATTGCATTACATAAACCAAAAGGAATGGAAAACCATTCATACAAAACTTTCCTTGTCTTGAAGGTGGTCTTCCATGTGTCTTCTTCTTTAACACATACCTGGTGGTGTCCTGATTTGAGATCCAACTTGGTTAAGTACTTGGCTTGTTGCAACTATTCTAAAAAATCATAAATCCTAGGAAGAGGGTATTGATTCTTGAGTGAGATATTGTTTAAAGATATATAGTCAACACACATTCATTAAGTCACATCCTTCTTGGGTACCATGATGGTAGGTGACCCACAAGGTGAAGTGCTTGGTTGGTTACTCCTTGCTCTAGCAACTACTGCAACTATTTCTTCACTTCATCCACCTCCAAAAAAGACTATCTATACAACCCAATATTTGGTAATGGGGAGTTAGGCAACAATTGAATCTTATGCTCCACTTCCTTCTTAGGTGGCATCCCTTTAGACTCTTGGAACATTCCTATGTATTCCTACAACAACTCTCCAAATGTTGTTTCTTCTCTTTTGTACATCCCTATAGGGATGGCTTTAATCTTATTGATTCCTCTCCCAGTTTATTCTTTCTTAATAAAATCAATACATACTTCTTACTATAACTAATCATATTTTTGTCTTGGTTTGCACTTACTAGCGATATCTTCAATTTACCTTTGCGTGTGTTGATGATGTAAGAATTCCCATCCATGATTAGGTGGTACCATTTTTCTCTCCACATGAAGATCAAATCCCTCATATACTTATATGGGCTCCCAAACACTACACCACACACATCAGGGGATACTACATATAACTCTAGTTCATCAATAAAATCAACACTTATAGAGAACTTTATCTTACACTAATTAGTGACTTTGATCTATGAATCCTTATTCACCCATCCCAATGGGTATGGGCTTGGATGATCATGAAATTTCAACCCAAGCTTGTTCACTAGATCATATGCTATGAGGTTGGCCTATGAGTAAGAATCAAATAGGGAATATACCTTGGTATTTTTGACCTGGATATTAATATGGAAGAGTTTTTTCATTTCCTTCTCTTCCTTGTAATGAAGGCTACTTATATTAACCTCCTTTTGCACTAAAGTGTAGACAATATTCTCATCCACATCTGAGATTCTCTCTACCTAGTTTCTCGAATCCTTACATAGTAAGTTCTTCTTATTGGAATCCTTCTTATGTTTCTTGGATTCAAATATATATGTAGCTTCCAACACTTTTCTTTAGTGTGACCATCAATATTTCAATGGTTGTTTGGATCCTGGCACTGATGTGCAGTGGTTTTCATCTTATTGTATTTTCCTTTCCACTTCTTCTTCCCCTCCTTCTATACTTGAAGAGTACATCTGGGTTAATGTGAGAGAAATCCAACATGATTTCCATATTTCTAAATTAGATGGTGTATTCTTTCACACTTTTCCCCTACCTCTATCTAAAGTGATGCCAACAGATCCACTATTCCTCTACATACC
>ML781789.1:1659500-1721039 GCA_009831015.1 Picea engelmannii | reverse complement strand
TAGATATCATATTTATTATGATTATATTATTGCTTAGACTATGAAAAATAATTGAATATAAAAATGAAAGAACAAACAAAATAACACCCAATTAACACAAATGAAAACAATATGTATCCTAGGAAACCCAATACATGATAAAACCCAACTAGAAGGTAATCATGGTTAGAGGAAATCGCAGAGGCAGACTACATGGTGCTAGGGGAGGAGGTGCAATGCCTCCGACAGCATCCACGCCTAAGGCGTCCAAACCCTAGGGAGACGAACAGGTTGTCGGGCAGGAGCAGATAGCAGTGGGTGATGTGGTTAGAATGATGAGATCTTTTCAGCACATGTCTGAGGCACTGATCAGTCGTTTGGGCAGAGAGGAGGCCAGGGCGCCAGCACCCCTTGGGGGTCCACCGCGCGCTCAGGTTGGTACTGGTAGCATTCACTGTGAACTTGAGAAGGTCAAATTTCCCAATTTATTTGGTCCCCCGGATGGCGCAGCCGCCGAGGCATGGTTGGAGAATATGGCGATGTGTTGGTTGTGGAGCTTGATTATCTTCATGATTCAGAGGTCCTTGCTTTCAGCCATGTTTATACCCCATGAAGTATTTACACCCCAAAAGTATGTACACTCTTCCACGCGGGGTAGTGCAGAGGGGGGGTAAATGTAAATGTATATTGATATTGCAGAGGGGGAAGCCCCTGAAGGAAAAATTGCCTTGTAAATGTATATTGTAATTTCATTGTAAATCTGGACCATTCATTATAAGGTCGCAGATCTAATGGTAGAGATTATGTTAGGGTTTTTTTCCCTAGAAGGCAACCCTCTTTTATGAGGGAAATGTATTGCGGCTATGGTTGATGGCGAATATAGTATTCTGAGATAGGAGACTGTGAGAGAAAGAAGAGGAAGTTACAGCGGGTTTGTTGTAGGTTGTATCCCTTCATATGTTGGATAATAATAAAGGAAGGACCTGGCAATTTCTCTGGTGGACGTAGCCCACACTGGGTGAACCACGTAAATATGTGTCTCTATTGTATTGTGTATATTTTGTATTTTGTTTCCGCATTTGTTTTATTTTATTGCTCTGCGATCCTTTTTTTCTAACACGATGTTCTTTAAACTTCACAACTATACCTCCAACATGAATGTTCACATGATGGTCTTTAAACTAAAGGGGAGCAATCTCCTATGGTGGAAGATGCTCCTACCACAGCTGAACATGGTAATCGAAGACGTGTCATGGGAACTATTCGAGGAATGGTTCCAAGAGAGGTACCTTTTGGAGGAATTCATTGAGCATCAACTCAACGAGTTCAATACCTTACAACAGGGAAGTCGTACAGTTCCCGAGTACGAGGCCCATTTTATGGAGTTTCTTCTATATGCTCTGCATCTTAATACTGAGAAACTCTAGGTCAACAAGTTCGTGTTCGACCTTATTGGCAACTTACATGGAAAGGTTAGGATTTTGATGCCTCAAACCTTGCATGATGTCATCCAGAATGCCCTCATAGCAAGGGAGGATATCATTAGTGGGGGTCAGAGAAGGACTCCAGCGAGACCAGCAAGGTAGGTGTCATCTAGTGCACAACAGCATCAGACACCAGGAAGACATATGTTGGGATATCATGGCTTCTAGAGGGGATCCACTTTCATTACACCTCGGTGACCGATGCCTCAACAACAGACACCTTATCGGGGACCACATAATCAGTAGCAACGTCGACCACATCAACAACAATTTAGGCCTATTCAACAGAACAAACCAAGATTCCAAGTTGGTGGGTTGTCATCTTCTACTTAGGGTACCAGGAGTATGGGACCAAAGAAGAGCTACTGGACATGTGGGGAGCCACACTACCAGTAAAACTACCCTATGGAGAGGAATAAAGCGTCTGGATTAGCCAGACCCACTACCATGGGAGATATGGGCAAGGCCCATCAGATTCATGCAGCGGTGAATAACCGCCAAGCAGAGCACCAGTCGACTGTGCCCGAGATGTTAGGTACCGTCGCTAACAATACCCTTAGTATTTTGATAGATCCTGGTGCTACCGAGAGTTTCATTTATGGTGCCACACTAAAAAGGATTAAGGTAAAGGCAGTCGAATAGGATTAGGTTAGATTCATAGAGATGGCTTCTGGAGCTAAATAGAAGGTTGGAGGAAAGGTTACGGGTTGTATCATTAACCTAGGATATTTTGTCACCAGGGCCAACTTGTATGTCACGATCTTAGGATCTTATGACGTCATGATTAGTATGGACTAGTTGGAATCACATGTGGCGATACTCAACTGTAAGATGAAATGGTTGAGCTTGGACAATGATGAGGGACAAAGATGCGTGATTGTAGTAGGAAACCAGGGAGTTTCCCTAAGGTTCATCTCTTCCTTGTAGCTACGGAAGAGCATGCACAAGGGATGTAAGCTTTATGCGATCCTTGCGTTAAATGAGAAGGGAGTAGCTAAAGGTATAGAACACCTTCCTCTGGTGAGAGAGTTTGCAGACGTCTTTCCGAAGGAGTTACCTGGGATGTGGTCGAAGAGGGAATTGGAGTTTTCTATAGACCTAAAATTAGGGACTGAATCGATAGCTAGAACACCTTATCAGATGTCTACCTCGAAGTTACAGGAGTTGAGAATGCAACTGAAGGAGTTGTTGGACCTGGGACTGATATGTCTAAGCGTGTCACCGTGGGGTGCACCTATTATTTTCATATGAAAGAATGATGGGTCATGGAGGATCTGCATTGACTACGATCAATTGAACAAGGCAACGATCAAGAATCAGTATCCATTGTCGAGGATAGATGATCTATTTGATCAGATGAAGGGTGCGACAGTGTTCTCAAATATCGATTTGGGATCAGGGTATCACCAGTTATGGATCAAGGAGGAGGATGTCCCTAAGACCACCTTTAAGATGAGCTTTGGACATTATGAGTTTACTATTTTACCGTTTGGACTGACAAACGCCCCAGGGGTATTCATGAGTTTGATGAACGATATGTTCTGTGAGTACTTGGACAAGTTTGTCCAAATATTCATTGATGATATTTTGATTTACTCTCGGACGACAAAGGATCATGACAATCACTTATGCTTGGTACTACAGTGTTTGCGAGAGCACAAATTGTATGGTAATTTGTCCAAATGCTCATTTTATCAATCGAATATTCACTACTTAGGGCATGTCATCTCTGGCGAAGGTATCGCTATCGATCCAGCGAAGGTCGAGGCTACTATGGAATGGTCTACACCGACGAACATCCCGGAAGTACTTAATTCATGGGTTTAGCAGGATACTATCAACAGTTCATCGAGGGATTTTCGAAGATAGAAAATCCAATCATGGAATTGCAGAAGAAAAACAAGAAGTTTGTTTGGACTGAGAAATGCGCATGATCATTTTGGAGCCTTAAGGAGATGTTGAAAACAACACCGATACTAAAGGTCCCTGACATGGATGCGAACTTCTTGGTATGCACTGATGCATCCAAGGAAGGCTTAGGCAGAGTCTTGATGCAAGATGGACGAGTGATCGCTTACATCTTGAGGAAACTAAGAAGGCATGAGGATAACTAGTGGACACATGATTTGGAGTTGTTAACCATAATATATGCATTGAAGGTTTGGAGAGACAAACTTGTTGGGTGAAAATTTGAACTAAAGATGGACCAGTGTGGACTACAACACATCTTTACGCAAAGCGACCTGAACGCGCGAAAATGACATTGGTCAGAATTTCTTAGCGAGTACGACTTTGAGATTACTTACATAAAAGGAACAGTGAACCGAGTGGAAAATGCATTGAGTCGAAGACCACACATATTTTTGGTGTTGCCTCTTCAGACGAATCTACGTGAAAATATTCTAACTTTACAAAAGTGACGATGACTGATACAAATAGGTCGAGGGTTTTATCGGACAAAACACAATGATGGTACCCAGATTTGAAGGATTTACGTTTGATGAAGATGGTTTATTGAGGTTTAAAAATTGGATTTACGTACCACCGAATGACTAGTTGAGGAGCTTCATCCTAAGCGAGGCTCATAGAGAAGTTTACTTGGCTCACCCAAGAGTCACGAAGATGAGGGCAGACCTTAAACCCTTATTCTTATGGAAGGGAATGAAGCCAGACACAGTAAACTATGTGGCCAGATGTCTAAAATGTCAGTAGGTAAAGGCTGAACATAGACATCCAACATGATTACTACAACCACACGCTATTCCGAAATTGAAATGGAAGGTTATTTCAATGGATTTTATTGTTGGATTTCCACTGACGGCAAGGAGACATGACTCGATTTTCATAGTAGTAGACACTCTAACGAAGAGTGATCACTTTATTCATGTGCATACAACATATCAGGCACCTGACATAGCTAGGGTTTTCATTAGTGATATTGTGAGGCTGCATGGCATGCCTAAGAGGATTATATCCGATCGGGGATCAGTGTTTACTGGACATTTTTGGACGAGTTTTAAAGAGGCCTTGGGAACCCAACTTAACTTCAGTACTGCGTATCACCCGAAGATTGATGGGGAGACTGAACGAACGAACCAAACCTTGGAGGACATGTTGCGCATGTACGTGATGGACCAACAAAAGCATTGGGAAGAATTCTTGCCACTGGTGGAATTTGATTATAAAAACATTTACCAAATCACCATTAAGATGGCGCCTTTCGAGTTTCTTTACGGGCGACCATGTCAGACGCCTTTGAGTTGGGATCGTCTTGAGGATAGGGTCATGGTGGGACCAAAAGCGATCCAAGAAATGGAGGATCAAATGAAAACAATAAGACAAAGGATTAAAGAAGTGCAAGGTTGACAGAAGAGTTATGTCGATGTGCACCATGTCGACCGTAGTTACGAGGTCGGTGATTGAGTCTTCTTGCGGGTAAAACCGCATAAGAGTTTGATCAAGTTTGGAAAAGGAGCTAAACTCTCTCCTAGGTTCATGGGACCTTTCGATATTGTGGAAAGAAAGGGGCCCGTGGTCTATCGACTAGCCTTGCCTGATTCCTTGAGGCGTATGCACGATGTTTTTCATGTATCTGTTTTGAGACATTATATTAGGGATTCTACACATGTTATTGACATGAGTTCCTTGCAGGTATCAGACGAGGGGGCACTCACGGGTGAGCCCATCCGCATCTTTGATCATCACATTCAACAACTACAGTATAAAACGATAGATCAGGTCAAGGTCTAGTGGGACAACTATAGTCCACACTCGATGACCTGGGAGGAAACATATGATATGCGCCAACAGTTTCCATTTTTGTTTGATAGATAGACTTATGATATTGTGATAGACATTATTTCAGCACTTATACTATGAAACTTCAAGACAAATTTTAGACCAAGAGGGGGTGTATGTAACATCCCGCTCTTGTGCACTGAGCAAACTCATTCTTTGAGGACACTTTCTCGCAAGTGATCCAGATTATTATGATATTAAAACATTTGATTCAGTTGATGTCATGGTGTTTTGCTGCATTGACATAGACATGTGCTATTGACTTGGTTTTACTGAGTGTGTAGGATTTCGGACCTTGAGGATGCAAAGGCATCAATGGAACCCCTTGGACTCTGGATCGAGTCAGGGAGTGAACTAATGGGGTTTGATTGTTTTATATGTGATATTAGTGCATCTAATTAGATAATATGACATGGATATATTTTTGACATAATTCGTTGATGATGCAGGCTGACGATAACTTGTCGACTAGACTCACATGTGGAGTAGAGGGGTCATGCATGAATACTAGATATGTTGAGGGAGAGGTGTGGATAACATCCCTGCCACAGCCTACTAGCACTCCCGCCATGGCTCGAACTATAGGTTAATGATTACCTAGTTTGAGAAGACCCACGATGTCGTGAGGGACAACTGCAACAATCATTCACGATGAATCTAAGGGGCACGCAATAAGGTAGGGGCCTTATTCCTTAGAGGCCCTTAGTCTCCCACAAGATCACCTGGTGGAGTAATGACTGCAGGGATTTTTGATGTCTACCAAGTCAGTCAATAGACGAGTGGCACCCTTGGATCATGTGGTGCATCCTAAAGGGCACATCACACAAGAAAAATGGAAAGAGGCAAGTGGCACCCTTGGAGCACGTGGTGCATCCTGAAGGGTACGTCGCGCAAGAAAAATGGAAAGAGGCGAGTGGCACCCTTGGAGCATGTAGTACATCCTGAAGGGCGCGTTGTGTGGTTATTTAATAATTGGATAAACCTAGATGGCTTTAGGACAAATAAAGTGTTAAGGAAGATTTGAAACCTTTCCCTTAAAAAACAAATGTGTTGCCTAGCCTAGGAAATTAAGGTCTAGGTCTAAATTTTACTGGTGATAAAAATTTATCTATATATATATATATATATAATAAATAATAATGATAATCTTCATTAATCTTATGACAAGAAGGGGGTAAGAAATTAAATTGATTTATAAAATCTTTTGGGATAAAATTTAAAAAGGGGAAATAATTGATTTACTTATTATGCTAATTAAAATTTTATTCAATAGAAAGAAAAAGGGAAAAGGGGTAAGTTTCTTCACTTGCCTTTTTGAGTTTAAATAAAAAGGGGAAAGAGGGAAATCTAAAATAATTAGGAAACTAGGAAAAACAAGAAACATAAAAAGAAAAGGGAAACACAAGAAAAAATCAGAAAGTCTAACTTAGTAAGGTATCTAGCATTAAAGAACCTTCTAAATTAAACTGAACTAGTAAATTAATAATGGGGGAAATCATTAAAACCTATAAGGTAATTTGGGGACACCTATGAGCGATTCTAGGAGTGACTCTAGGTGGGTGGGGAAAATAAGGGTAATTAATTAATTAAAGAAATTAGTTTTTGGAGGAATGAAGGGGATGGGTGACACATGTACAGGGAGGAATTTTTATGAATTAATTTATTAAACATTAAATAAAATGGGATTTGGGAAAGTAAGGGACTTCGAAACTCTATATAATGGAGGGAGTAAAATGATGATGGATCTCTCTCTTTTGTTTGTGTAACGGTATGCTACAAAAATCTCTACTTGACTGACTTAGCTTGTGGGAGTTGGGATACCCAGCTCGGTGAGGAGTGGTAGCTCGGCCTTGCAAGGCGAGATGGGAGCTAGCTTATTCTCTGGATAGTGTGCATGGCCCCTTTGCGGCTCGAGGGGCTAAGGGGGAAGAAGAGTACCCTTAGTCTTGACTGGGAGGTACCGGTGAAGTCTCATCGGTCGGAAAGCGGGAGTGCACGGAGCGAACGAGACATCAACTCAGAGCGGGCGATTGGGCAACAATACACTTCCTTTATTTTTGCAATGGTAGATTGTTAGTATGATTTATGCTTTCAGATCTGCATGTTTAATTTGGCAAGTATAATGATTGTCTTTCATTCTAGTTGATGACTGAATTTTTCCATAGCCCTTAGCTCGATGATTGATTGACTACCATGGCCTTCGAATATCGGCATGTCTTGATCACCCTTAGGTGTATTCATTTGTGATGATTGTGGTTGTTTTTACCTTTCGTCCCTAGCTCATTAGTCCTCGCCTGACCAGTCGGCTAGGAGCTTGATCTACGGTCGTCGCTTCAACGTTAATAGACCTATAGATCTTAACACCCTTCTTTTCTGTGTGTGGATGATGATCGAAGGACTTTCCTGTCAGCCGTCTACCTCCGTTGTTGTCCTTGGTTGATTGTTGTCTTGCACCTTCTAGGAAAAGTACCTCTGATTATGGATTCCCTTGCGTCCTTTTTGGGTTATCTCTATGCTTGTTTTTGTCTCTGCGACTTAAGGGCTAACCTTGGATTTTCTCCATGCTTGGGCTAATAAAACCCCTGCGGTCATTTCAATGAATTTTCCTTTGGATCTTTGCATTTCTCTTACTGTGTTCTACGTTTTTACATTTTTGATTGCATTTTTATGCATGGAGGGATAAACTTACTTTGTGTTTGATGAACAATTTAACTCTGCGTTATGGTGCATTGATGGGTACATTTAACCTTGTGTTTTATATTGATGGATAGTTTATCTCTGAGCTCATAATTTTGTTGCCAACAATTTTCCTTTTAAATGTTGACGACAATGTAATTTCCAGTCTGGTACGTTTTTCCCAGGTTTTTTTTTTTCTTTTAAATAAAGAAAGCATTGTGGTTCCCTTCTAGTGCGTTTGGCATGACTAATTTATAGTAAAAGAATGTCTATGTTTTCCCTGTAATTGACCAAGAATTTCCAGTAAAAGAATGTTTGTGTTTTCCCTGTTATTAACCAAAAAATTGCTAGTAAAAGAATGTGTGCATTTTCCCTATAATTGACCAAGAATTTCCAGTAAAAGAATGTCTGCGTTTTCCTTGTTATTAACCAAGAAATTGCCAGTAAAAGAATGTTTGTGTTTTCCCTGTTAATGTCCAAGAAATTTTCCATTAAAAGAAGGTCTGTGTTTTTTGGTTGACCAATAAATCGCCATTAAGATGATGTCTGTGTTTTCCCTGTAATTTACCACAAAATTATTGAATGCAATGATTGGAGGAGCTCTAGCTAACTGTCGGGGATTTAAATGGTGTAACAGCGTTATGTCCCCTCATTTGTGTGGCATAATTAGTTGACTGCGTTGTTGATTGAGTGGTTATGATTTTCCCTTAAAGGGGATTGATTTTTGTTGTTGATTGCACTGTATTTTCTCCTAAATTGTTGACCATGTGTTGATGTTGCATGGCCACGTTGCCCCTTATTGTGTAGCATATTGGGTATTTGGTTTACTACGTGTTGCATCTGAGTGGAACAACGTTTTGTCTTTAAAAAATGACTGATTTGTTGTTAAATCACCACAATTTTTCCATTTAAATTGTTGACTATTGTTGCTGGAATGACCACAAATTTGCCATAAAAATGATTGAATGAGTTCGCTGTTGAAGGGACACAAATTTGTTATTTCTAATGATGACTGCGTTTTCTGGAATGGGCACAAAATTGCCTTAAATGTTGGTTGATTTGTTTTTGAATGACCACGAGTTGGTCCTTCTACAGTTTTGTATTGTCCTTTTTATTCTCCTTCACTTTGAGTGCATACCCAGCATTCTCACTACCAAACTTTAATTACCACAACAATGTTACTAGCCTTGTTGATTACCATGTTAATTGCAATAATAAATTCTATATTATTTGCCGTATTAATTGCCAGAACAACTGCTACAACAATGTTAATGGTCAACAAATTCCTTCTTATTGATTAAATGCCACAACGAGTTAAATGGTTAACAGTTTTGTAAATCACCTTGTTATTGCGCTATTAATTGTTATGTTAATAGTCATGTAAATTTCTTTGTTACTATTATATTAATTGTATGTTAACTAACATTTTAATTGCCTTGATATTTCTATATTACTTGTTATGACAATAGTCATGTAAACTATCTTGTTATTGCTAAATTAATTGTTATGTTAATCATTATGTTAATTGCCTTGTTAACTGTTATATTAATAGTTAAGTAACTGTTATGTTAATTGCCTTGTTAACTGTTATATTAATAGTTAAGTAACTGTTATGTTAATTGCCTTGTTAAATTGCTACAACGATGTTAATAGTTAGAAATTTCCTTCTCAATGATAGTAGATAGCTAGCATTGTTAGTTTGGTCAATATAGCTAGACTACATGTTGAGATTTAATTGTTCATAAGTGTTATAAAATAAAATCTTTATATTAAACACCATGGATTCTTTGGATGTCAAAATTTGGTAGTTATTCATTAGTTATCATGATTAATATTAATTAGATATTTAAACTTCCTCCTTCTACCACGTTTAACTAACCATTTTCCATATATCACATACAACTATTGATCACAGGTGTAATATTGCGGTGGGTGCTTCATTTTGGCCAAGTTTTCCTAGATGTACAACGTGCCATGACTGGTGTGGTAATGCTAGATGCCATGTTTGGCCATTGTTTCAATTAACATAGGTCTGACATTGCTCGACTGATAATGTTGGTGTTTTGATTAATGATTTTGTGGTAATTCTCAATAATTGAAATAATCCTAGTGTCATTATGCTAGATGTTGGTATGGTAATGTTGGGTAATTGAAATAACCATGAGATACAAAATCATCTCCAACATCGACTCGACTATGTTATATAACCATGAGGAAATTGTTGGAAGTATTGTTTTCATTGATGTCAACGATAGGGGGAGACTATAGATATCCAAGATAAAGATTTCAAGAAGGAGTTTGTTTGAAATATTGTTTTTGGATATTTGATGCTCAATCTAGATACCCTATATTTGAAGGAATTTTTACTCTAAATACCTAGCTCAAATGAGAACATAGGTTATATGGTTGAAAGTAGTATCTCGAGACCTTTCCAATGGCATATGGCACTCCCTCTACATCCTTAGGAATGACAAGATATGATTTTTTATGTAAGAAAACCCAGCTAGAAAGTTCAGGTTGGCCCAGCTAGTATTTATAGGTCATCCCTAAAAGTGAGCATAAAAACACTATAAATATAGGATAGATGATTGTATTTGACGTGTATCCAATAAATAAGATCAAGTATGAGGTGCACATAAGAGATCTGAGGTGCACAAGAGAAGTTGGAGATCCTTTTTGGGGTCTTAAGTTGCAAGAGGAGTTTTGTTGAAGTTTTAAGGGTGTGTTATGAAGGACTAAGGTCTATGATGTTTTAAAGTGTGTTGTTTTGAGGTTGTGATGTTGCAATATGGGATTATATTCTTGAAATGATGCTATGAGGTCCACTAGGGCATGAAGGCTAAATCTGACTAGGTTTTGAAGCTATGTCTGGGGTATGAAGAAAGGAGAGGCGATGGAGCATGAAAGTTAAGGGTATGGTAATGAAGTGAAATTCATGAAGTATTAAGCATGCAGGTGAAGTCATAAGTAATCTATGTATGAATATCTTATATTGGTGTCTACATAGGTCTTACCGAGTTGGTGCTCAGCTGAGGATATTGGTATCTCTAGTTGGTTGGTACCTACACAGTGTCTTGCTAAGTTGATGCTCAGTTGAGGAGATCGGTGTCTCCAGTAGGTTGGTTCCTACACAATATCTTACTAATTTGGTGCTCAATTGAGGAGATTGGTGTCTCCAGTAGGTTGGTACCTACACAATATCTTTTTGATTTGGTTCTCAGCTGAGGAAATTGGTGTCTCCAGTAGGCTGGTTCCTACGCAATATCTTGCTAAGTTAGTGCTCAATTGAGGATATTGGTGTCTCTAGTAGGTTGGATCCTATAAGATGTGTAACAGTAGGTCGATGCCTACATACAATTATACAGACAATTTTTTGTGGTTTTCTCCCACAAGGGTTCCCAAGTTAAACTATGTGTATCATGATTTGAGTTTATGTTCATTTATTGTTTCAAAGTTAATGAATGATTGATGAATGCTCAATTAAATTAAAAAGTATGTGACACTGTTTTACCCCCACTTTTAGTATAAGCATAAGTTCAAAATGTGGTATCAGAGCAGGTTCCTTTAGAAACAGTTTAACCTCTAGAAGGAATATCTCAAGCACATATGGATTGTAAGGAAGGTTTCTCTACAAACAAATCTCCTTTGTTCAATGGAACAAACTATGCATCATGGAGTATAATAATGAGGACATATTTTATGGACCTTGTGTTTTGTATCTGGGAATTAATCACAATAGGTTATCCAGATGAATTTGAGCATGCAGGTTTCTGCAATTAATCATATTTCTAAGAAATGTTTTGGATGTAGACTATCTGTGAAGTTTTGAAATGTCCAATGTTTCGAGTGGAAACTCCACCAATCATCAGGGACATAAGAATCTTGATGGATGTTTCAAAACTTCACAGGAATTCTACATTCAAAAAATTTCCTAGCAGTATATAGATGAAGTTGAGAAAGAGTCAAATGAACATAATGCAAAAGCAATAGATGTCACCTTGAGTGGCCTATCAGATTCTGAGACTGTCAAGGCAATGCAATTTACATCATCTAAACAGATTTGGGATAAGCTATAAACATTTATGAAGAGAGATTCAGTGATTGTTCCAACTATGAATCAGAGACAAAAGAATCACAATTTGTGAGAAAGTTAAAAGGAGGACCTGACAAATACAAAGAAATGGAAGATAGTGATGATGGAGAATAATATCTATCCATAAGGAAAAAAAACATGTTGATGAAGAAAATGAAGATAATCAAAAAGAAAATTTATATTCAAAGGAAGTGAATCTAGAAGAAAAACATGTTAGTGCCTTAGAATAAATAGACAAACTCAGGGGAAATAATATAAAGAAGAAGGAGAAATTGCAAAAATATTAAAAGAGGGATCATGATATTTAAGAAACAAAAAAGATAGTTATCATCCTAAAGACTCAACTAGACAAGGAAAAAGTAATATAATGTGTGGTGAGAAGTCAGCTGAATGAAAAGGAAGAAAACTACAAGAAGCTAGAAGCTGAAATAGTTTCCTTAAAAAAGGAACTAGAGAAAACAATTGATCAGTTGAATAGAAGCTTGAAATTTGGAAAGAGTACTTAAATCTTAGATAATATTGTCAGTTGCAAAGGTCACCATTGATCAAGAGAGGTTTTTTCTACGCCGAAAAGAAAAATACCCTTGGGGGAGATGCAAGCACTATGGTCGCGAATCCATAAGAAAAGAAAAATGAAGAAAATCCTAAATGTTATGCCAATATTTTGAAAGGCTCCATTAACAATGAAATAAGCAATGGGAAAGGAAAGTATGACCATTTGAAATATGATTCTTCTCACAAGAATGCGTGTAGAAGAGTCATTCCACCAAGAAGACCTTTCACAACCCGGTACCAAAATCTCTTTCCTGGCTATTGTTTTTCTTTCAATATATTGTATAGATTATGCAAGAAGTGATCATGTGAGATATATAAATAGAGGTTCTTATAATACCTCAAAGAATTATTATGTAAGAAAAAAAAAACATAAGTTCTCATAGGTTTGTTGATAGAAACTACAATTCATTTGCTCCCCTACTTGATTACAATACTGAATGTTATAAGTGCAATAACTATAGGAACATAGCATGTGAATGTAGAAGCATCATAATAAGGTCTCCTAAAAAAACCAGGGAATAATATGTTCTTACCAAGGATAGAGAAGAAAACACAAAGGTGTGGAAAAGGAAGCAAGAAGAATCAAAGAAGGAAGAATGTGGACTTGCAATGTATTCTCAAGAAAACGGAAGTAAACGGTACATTGATAGTGGATGTTCTAAACACATGATAGGGGATCAGAGAAAATATCTCACCCTAAAGGAATAAAAAGAAGGCATATTTACCTTTGGGGATAATGCTTATACAAGGATAGATGGAAAAGCTATTGTTAGTCTTGACGAAGGAAAGAATAAAAGACATAAGGATTTTTATGTTGAAGTGTTGAAAGAAAATCTTCTCAGTGTCAGTCAGATGTTTGATCAAGTTTACAACCTCACATTTCATTCTAAAGGATGTGAGGTAAGGAAAATAGGTTTAGGAATATTAGTGGAAAATGAAAATATAACCTCGAGCAACATATACATTCTCGATGAACTCAAATGAGAAAAAAGTTGTATGAAAATGATATCTCTCTCATTGCATTCATAAAGGGAAGAACAAGCTCAGGGGGATTATCTCTTTGTCATTGATGAAAAAGGGGGAGAAGTTGCAAACAGAGGAAGAATTGCAGACACAAGGAAATTTGTAGAGGGACTCTCAAAATTGACTAAGAGTTGTCATCAATGACAAAGAGGGATATTGTTGGAAATATTTTTTCCATTAAGGTCAAAGACAGGGGGAGACTAAAAATTTCCAAGATAAATATTGCAAGATGGAGATTGTTAGAAATATGGTTTTTGGATTTTTTATTCTCAGTTTGGATCCCCTAACTTTGAAGGAATTTTTACTCTAAATATGATGTACAATCCCCTTCTCTCCTGGGGATTCTGTGACCTCCCAGTCTCGGATCTTCAAAATCCTGAAACAAAATTAGTTCTTTGGGCCTTCGACAAACCTTGGAAAATTTATACACACACACACAGGTCCCCTTGATGTCGCCTGCAAGTTCAGACTACTTAAAACTTCGGTCTCCAGTGCTTGGCAACACCGATTATGAGTACTAGTCTTGCGCTAGACTCTTTCTCCTCTGTGACCATGAGCTACAACCTTGGGCCAATCCCTTCACCACTTCAAGATTCGATCATTTTGGCTACTCCACCTTGCCTTTCCTTCGAAGGACTCTTCCTCGGAAGTCCATGGATCTATGCCACGTGTTCCCTCTAGATCCCACAGTTTGGATTTACTTCAACCTTCACGACTTTGTGAAGTTTTTTTTTCTCCACACCAATCTCTCTGAAGTTGTTTCTCTTGACCGTGTCTGATCTTTCACCAACTATCCCTCCAGACGATGGATGGTTCCGACTGATTTCAGAACTTTGGGACTTTGTCTATCCCTCTCTCCTGTGCACTTAGAAAGGATTAAATATCATGCACTTACCTAGATCCAATGGTTGTTGGTCCTTCGCACTCATATGCGATGGTTGGGATCTGTCTTTCTCCTGCGCGCACTCCCTTGGGTGTCTGGTGGTAGAATTAGACGGTCCAGATCTCTCCCTTGCAGTTGATATGACGGTTGTTGTTTCTCCTCCTCCTCAGCTTTGGATTTCTTCCGAATTAGGAAAAATTGGAAACATTTAAAGGATGCGGCATTTGATCCTCCTACGAGCCTGACTACTTGGGTCTCGAATTGTACTCCTCTTGAGATTTGGAACTTGGAATAATCCCATCGGCGCATGCCTTGCGCTAAATCTCCTGAGTTTTTTCCAATGTAATTCGACCTCATCTCTGGCACACACTCACGCTCCACATGAAAACTTGCGCTACTCCTTCTGAGCTTTCAGCTTCCTCAGTCTCCTAAGGGTCTCAACCCTCTTCTTTACTTAAACGGAATTTTTTGTTCCCTCTTGGCACACTTCGCGCTCTTCTGAGCTTCTGAACTTAAAGCAAGTTCACCTCTGTGCACTCCTTGCACTTGACTGGACTTCAGACAACTTCATACTTATAATATTTTTTAGTAAATCTTTCTGCACATTCCTTATGCCTGCTCAATGCACTTCTAGCAGAACATCTCCCTTAGAGTGTTCAGTAACTCTGGGTCTCCTCGACCTCCCCCAACACTTCAGAATGTATTGGTTCTATGCACTCTTTTCACCTTCTCAAAGAACCCCTTGCTGAGCTTACAGAGTGTTCAATAACTCTATGGGTTTTGTCCTCTTGACGATCTTCTCTTCGAAATTGAAACAAAGTTCTCTTGTGCACGCCTTGCACCTACTCAATGCCCACCTGGAAGAGCTCTACAGAGTGTTTAACAACTTTTTATTATGTGCTTTCTATACACATTTCCTCCTCCAAGGTATTCAGTAACCTTGAGGCTCCTCCCTGATTCTGTAAACTATTCTGGTGTACCCTCCTGGCATGTTCTCTTTTGAACTTGAAGAAAAGTTCAGATACACACTCCTTGCGTTGGATCAAAAAGTTCTCAACACTCTGTCATGCACTCCTCGCATTTAGCCTAAAGAACCCAAAAATAATCCAACAAACTCACAGATAGATAATGAATTCTATCTTTCTCCTTCATATGAAACCTATTTCATGCATCTACAACATACATTCATGAACACACAAATATAATCATTCATAAAACACATAAGCGCACAGAAAAATCATAGGAAGTAAAAAATTCTCTTTGTATTAATATGAATGCATGATAACAATATGTTCAGGTCGGACTGCAATGGACTCTCAACTCTTCTCTCCTTGGCTTACAATAATTTTTCTCCCAACTTTCAATAGCCTCTACTGGGCATATGTTACAAACATTTATACAAGACGGGCTCCTCAAGCCTTTCCCTCCAACTACTCTAGTGGTGTCTAATCACCATCAAAACACATCTCTACTGAGGAATATTACATTGAATGAAAATCTAGTTTGAATCGGATCTATATCAACCTACAACTAGCCATTAAAGGCGACCTCATCTACTGCCTGTACAAAGGAACCAACTCAACTCTTTCAAGCCTTACACCATTTAATTGCTTTAATTACATTTAAAATTTAAATTTGAGGGAAAAATGAGAGGATTGGTTCCTATCCCCTCATTAAATGCGCTTTGATGTGCTAAATAGTTGGTGCATTGTTGAGGTGGAGAGAATCTCCTGCATCATACTCCACTGTTGGTAAAATCATGATATCCTCTTCTATTGAAATCCCCATGTATCCCAAACTTCTCTCTGGAGTTGTTCACCTGCTCCTCTGATATGTTGATGCTGTTGTTGCTTCCCTATTTCTATTGAAGGTTCTCCTCTTCTCAGATTCTCCTTGCTGACAACTTCCTGTGCTAATTTCAACATCATCTCTATGATCTCCTCAATCACCCTTTCCAGTTGATCCAATGGTTGGCTCCTTGGCAGACTGGTCTGTTGGATCTCTTCATGTTAATCAAAGGGAAGATCATTTTGATATCCCATGTTGTATTCATCTCATGTGGCACTAGCTTTCCACTCTACTGTAGACTCTAATTCTGCAGTCTCATCACTGAGTTGTTTCTCAGCTTCCTCCTCTGACAGATAAGTTTATGCCAACTCCTCTGCTGGTACACTCCCAACTTATTCCAGCTGCTCCCTAGATTGGTATGCTCCTTCATCTGTTTCCAACTTGGCATGTTGGATGTGCTGACTCTGCACTATCACCCTTCTCTCCAAGGCTTCCAATTCCTTGTACAACTTATCAAATTCCATGTTGTCTACTTCCTCTTCTACTGCAGGTTCTAGTTCTGCAATCACCTCCTATTCAGCTTCCTGGCTGAAAATTCTTAGCCATTCCTCAGAATGATTTTCTTCTTATGCTACTATCTGGGAAGATTATGATGTCTAGTACTTATCCTCCTCTATGAGATTCATTGTTGGTTGTATCTCCTCTGATGCATCTACAATACACAAACTATTAGCTTCACAAAAATTTGGTCCATGGCCTCTTCCTCGGATGCTTGTTGCATCACCTCCTCATCTGCAGTACACACATTGGCCTCTGTTGGGCTATGTGGAAGGAATATCTTGATTCCCCCAATGATCAAAACACTCATTTGATACTCTTTTGTCAGCACTCCTTGCTGATCTAAACTCTCATCTAAGTTCTTGAGACTTTCAGATAGTCTCCTCTCTCCTCCCTTTCCCACCTAGAAAATTGGGACTCCACTTCTTCCCTCCTGGAAGTCTATGATATATTCAGATGAGCTCATTTCATGGCCTAACTCAATATTATGTACTAACTCAAGATGATGTATACATCCCTCATGCAGATGATGTACTAACTCAATATGTAACCATCTTCCAAACAAATCATCATCAAAAGTCTCTTTACCTAGCCATTTACAAGACAACCTGACAAGTTAGCAAATTTGCATATATCAGCTAACAGGATAAGTCATGGGAAACATATATGACACTAGAAATGATGACACTCTCACATAGGTGACCCAAGGGATACATGACATTTTGTATCATCAAAGTGTCAAGTAATGTGATCGAGCTATATCACACAGGTATGGTGGGCATGGATATTTATGATGCCACATTATGCAACAACCACCAGGAGTACGAGGAATTGTTTCCACTACATATAGTATTGAAGGATCCTAGATCCAAATTTCAATGCATTAGTATATGAACATCGACACATGGAGATGGCATCAAAATGGGAACATCACGACACCATTTTTTGGTCATCTTCCCAACTATTTATATGACTTTCTAGGGCCATAGTATTTAAAGGCAATCTCCATTTCTTTAGAAATAGAGATCCCACAAGGTTTAAATTAATAATTTTCACTATCCACCCAGCCATTAGGTCCATTTATCCTAAGAATTCTATTTCAACTACAAATTCCTTGTATCCATGTCTTCTCCTAATAAACATGTGATTTATTACAACCCACAATTCATGCAGACCACCTATTTTCCCACTATTTTATTCTCATATCGGTTGACACCAAGAACACAATTTTTGGGAAGGGGACCGAGCCTACAATTGATGATTAAGATGCCTAACCTCACCAAAACATTGCTTGAATTGTTATTAAAATATCATGTAGTTCTACATCTCTCTGAGCCAACATCTATTGTGCATGCTGCCATGGATCAACACCTTATCTAAACACGAGGGATCCATTATGCCGAATTCCCCCTCTATCAATTGTAGTTGTCCTCCTCTTCCTTGTTATCAACCAATATGAACCAGACAAAAGGATGACAATGGGATTTCCCGTTGGAGCGATTACTCATTCCTAATCGTTTGCTAGTGTCTGAGTAACTAGGAAAATTTCTAGCTGCAGGATTTGGGCTGGCCAATGCTTGACTTTAAGGAATGAAAGATGAAGTACATCTACACTTCATCGATCCATATGAAGCATAAGAAGAGAGACATCGATATCATGGAAAAATGTTCACCCAATCTAGTTGTCACCTCTCGGACGACTCTACTCATTTGAAAAGTATGTTGGGATGGAACAAGAGCCCGAATAGATTGTTTTCACTTACTCAATCAATGTGTAGGTATCCAACCTAGCCACATTCGGAATTCTCACAATTCAATATAACATTTGTATGGCATCACAGTACCACTTGATTTTAGGACCACAAATATAATAGTGTTTGAAGCTTGTTAAACATTGAATTTTAGTGTTCAAAGTTTGTAATAGGGTGCAATCTATGGAAAAATAAAACATCGTACACCAAATGCCAACAATTTTATTCCTTTCTCTTATTTTTTCTCTATAACACTCATTTCATCAAGCGATAGGGTTACCAGATATAAATAAATAAGATTGTGTTGTTCACAAATCTTATTATTGTTTGGCAGATAAGAATCAAACAACATGACAACCACATATTAACAAGATACATCCCTTCACATAGAGCAATGCAACCATTACTGAAATAATGAGAATACATATAACAACTCTATGAAATGTACTAGTCTTCATGTGTATGTATCATTCATATCAAATGAAAATAATCCAAACTCTATTTCTATTTTTCAATCAAATGTGTCTTTTCTCAATTCAATGGTTATCTATTTTAATTCTCTATGTTTATTACTTCATTAATGGATTATCAGCCAATCAGTGCAAGTCCAAGAATTTTGCTTCAATACATTATCCATTCACATCTAACATAAGGCTAACTGGTTCCTCTAATTCCCAAACCGTCTCAGGTGACAACTTGTTCAATTTGCCACTAAACATTCAATATGAAAATGCCTTGGATTTTTGTAGATAAAATATTGACAAACCCTAGATTTTCAACCCACCACAAAAAGCATACCTGCAGGTGCAATATGCACTTTGGATTATACATAGTATTATACACTATATATATAATTTACCAAAAAAAAGTGTGTGTTGCGTAATTGTTATGAGAATACCTCCTCTTCAGAAATTGTTCTTGATTTTCTTCTCCTGTATTGCTTGTAACTTGTTTCTCTCCTCCAATTTCTCTATTTCATTTTAATGTGAAAGAAGTGCACCAAATGCAATGAACAAAAAAATAAACACTTATTTCAAAATCACATGAAATATACAATATTAACAAACAAAAAAAGAGAAGAAAATGAATAGTATACAGATAAAATTAGAAATATGTACCTTTCCAATTCTTGTTCCATGTTTCTTTTTTTCCCTATTTTCTTTTTAAACACTAGTGAATTTTTGTATGTATTGTACATCGAACAAGGAAAACAACAATGCAAATGGATGTCAGTGAGATGCAAACGCAATGAAAATTGTCGATATTTTATTCTCTCTACGATCAGAATATTTGTTACATCAGTTGCTTTTCATTTCCAACACAATTTCTTGATCCAACATAGAAACAAGAAATTTCTAAATATGTAATAAGAATATGAAAACATTCTTTCATTCAACAACAAGGAAATTAAAAATTGTGAATATGTAAAAAAAATATGTAAATATGCCTATTTGTGTTCGGATGTCCATGTAATTCAATATGCCAATGTTTAATATGACTTACATGCATTTCACATTGAAAGTCGAAAATAAAATTCCCTTGTTTATTTATAGTGATTTTTTTATCCATGTGTATAGCTCTAGAACATAGTTCTTTTAATGCTAGGATGACATTGTATCTTCCATGTTTTAGTTTATGTCATTTAGATGCTGCTTAAGCTATGTCTATAGCATTGAGCAACCGATAAAAAAAAGGAATCTCAAAACCACATACCTTGTTTTTCTTTCTATTTAACTTTGATTATTTTTTTATCTATATAGTTTTTGAAATATCTCTTGACCAATTTAATCTATCCCTGAAAAAGAAAAATAATACAACACTACTAATTTTCTTTTGCATATATGATGCACACAAAAATATTTCATTCAACCATTTGATCCAGTAATACAGCTGAAAAAAGAGGACCGATTTTCTTAAACATTCCACTAATGCCAATGCAAATTTGAATGAAATGAAGTAACTTCACTATGCATGGAAGTGAGGGGATGCAGAATTGTAGCAGTTCCAGAAGAGGATATGTATCAATTCTTTTCACAAGATTTTAAAATAGAGCAAGTGCTAAATAAACCAACTATTGACTCTGCATGGAATACACCTGTGAGAAAGTGTTGATGACATAGCTCTGCCAATTTTACAAGTGTTGAGGCACCCAAATGTGCCAATTCCATACCATAAGTGGTTTAAATTCTCAACGCAAGGGTTGACATTGTAGAATCCCCATACAAGGATTAAAAATAGGGAAAGAATTTTCTCTATGAAGCATATTCCATTGAAGAGCTTTAGAATACAGCAAAAGCAAAAGCTTCCATGAAACCTGAATAAAAAAACTAGGTATTGGAACTGAGGGGATGCATAAGTGTTGTAGTGTGGGAAGAGGATTTGTATCAGATCTTTGCACAACATTTGAAAATAGACCAAGTGCTAAATAGAACAAGCACTGACTTTGCGGGTCATACACCTGTCCAAAAGTGTTGATGACATAACTCTACCAACTGCACAAGTGTTGATGCACCCTAGTTCGCCAATGCTAGACCATAAGTAGCATCAATTCTCACCGCAAGGATTGAAAGTGTGGATTCCCCATACAAGGAATGAAAATAGAGTAAGCATTCACTTTGTGAAGAATATCCAAAAACATCGGAATATCGCAACAACAAAATCTTTCACACAACCTAGAAAAAGACACCCAGTATAAAGAAGTTTCACTACAACATTTACGAAACAAAAATAGATCAAACATCATGGACTGATTCAAGGTTAAGTGCATCGCGCATATTTACTCAAATGTATTTTTGAGACACATGATAACCTTTAGAACATAGCTCACCGTAAATGCAAATCACTACCTGGTCCATAGAAAAGTGTGAAATATTCTTTGCATCACGTTTAAATCCCTATCGTTTCCTCCTAAATCCGAGAAAATCAACGCAACATAAATGACTTAGGCATCCTCCAAATTACCTAGCTTGTCATAACTCATGCTGCAAAACTATTCAAAATGAATACTTGTCAAAGCACAACACCCGTGAGCATCAACGACATTAAACCTCCACACAATGATAAAAAATAGACCAACTATTTCCAATGTGTTTGGCATACCTGTTTGCTGTGTCAATGCACAAAACAAATAGATATGACGACTGCAAAGATATGATCATAGAAAAATTCTCCTCACAACTTGGAAAAAGATAAAGTAAAAAAAGTTTTTGACCAGGAAATTTCCTAATGATAAATATAACACCAAGCACAAATTTCTTTAACCCCCAATAGATGGTGCATGTTTTACTAAAATTTCCTTTCCCCGGATGAATTACATTCAAAACGTGCATAATTAAAAATACAATGCACAACCCAACCCATAGAAAAGTGTGACATTTACTTAGCACTACTTGTAAATCCACTATATTTATGTATAAAGGCATTTCACTATGAAATTTATGAAACATAAATAAATCAAATAACTCAAATTGCTTCAAGGCCAAATGCATAATCTATGTTTACTGAAATTTCCTTTTGATACACATTAATAAATTTCGGAACACAAATAACCATAAATAGAAACCACTACACAGTCCATAAAAAATGCATGACATCTAGATTGCATCACTTCTAAATCCCTATCGTTTACTCCTAAAACCGAAAAAAATATGTTTACTCCTAAAACCGACAAAATCAACGCGTCATAAATGACCTTGCTAGTCTCCAAATCACCTATATTCTCACAACTCATCCCACAGAAATATTCCAAATGTGGACCTGTGGAAGCATGCATCCATGCTTTGCACATCACATGAAAATAGACCGAGTTTTTTCTATGCACATAACATACATGTGCACAACGCAGAGGCACAAAAAAATAGCTATGCTGACTGCGGAGATATGGTCATAGAAAAATCCTTCACACAACCTAAAAAACAATAAAGTATAAAAGGCATTTGACCAGGAAATTTGCAAAAGATAAATTTAGCACCCAACACAAATTTCTTTAAGCCCCAGTGGATAAGGCATGTTTACTCAAATGTCTTTTCCCTAGACAAATTACGTTTAGAATATGCATAATTATATATAGAAAGCACCACCCAGCCTATAGAAAAGAATGGCATTTTCTAGGGAGTAGTTCTTAGTCACGGGTTATATATCACCCATGGGATAATTTTCCATGCTTTTCCCAAAAAAAAGATTCACCAATTTCCATTTTTTCTAAAAGTGATTAGCCCAAATTCTATAGAATACAATTATTTTACCTTAAAAATAGCCCAAATTTTATAGAAACTATATATAATCCTTAGAAAGTTGAACATTTTTGCAACAATATCGCCAAACATTTTATACTTTGCATATTGAGGACTATTAAGATTCACAAAGGTTTCTACATTCTAGGATAAATTTCATCCTTAAAATTGTCCTTGAAATCAAGTTTTGTCAAATGACTAGGATATCATCCAAATTAAATCCCTTATCACAATTCTCTATGTGGAGGTATGGAATTGCACGATGATAACTGACATGATTTATTTGCACAAACATTGAAAATACACAATGTCGATTGTGATAGTGATATTCCTCTTACAAGTGCAGAGTTGTACAAGACGTAGTTGCACCGAGTGTGGCCATATGTTCATAGAAAAAGTCTCCAAACAAGCTAAAAAATTCCCTTCTTTCTTAACTATAGTGGCTTATACTATAATAAAAAAAAACAAATGGAGTCGATTGTAATGCAACAACTAAACAATCCACAACACCATATGAAAATGCATCGAACCTAAAAACAACATTTCTTTACAAAACTTACAAAACAATGCACTTCTCCCTAACTTTATACCCACACTATCTCCATGGAATCAAGCAACTACAAAATAAGAAGAAAAATACAAGCTGACAACAACACATATTTTTTTGTTTTTGGTTAACTCTGATTCTTTTTGTCATGTGCAGTGTCTAAAATAACCACTAACCAACTTAACTTAATTATCAAAATGCAAAATAAGAATCAGTGTCTAATCTTTTTTGGCATATAACATGCAATGTAGATAATTTCTTGTTCGACAACACAGGTATTCCAACAAAGGACAAACACCTTCAGTAACCACTCACAAAACCATATCAAAGATCAACACACCAATGTTTTCATGTGGTAAAACCCTATGGAGAAACATCCACAACCCCAACCAATGCGACCGCTTAGAGTAGTTTATCAATGAAAAAGAAAAAGATTACAGAGAGATTTTACAAGAGAGTTTCTCACAATCGATCATCGACAAATGACCCTCCATTCTCTTTAAATAGAGATCATGGACCAATCAACTGTTAAGCCACGGATCAATGGGCGTTAAGATCAAGGAGAGTATGAACTGTCAGATCACTCTATGTTGGGAACATATCATGATCGTCAAATGTCCTAACTACAAATGCATACTAATGCATACTAAAGAAACACACTTTTACCTAACTACAAACTAGACCAAGTAGTTCTTAATTAACTCCTAAGTGTCTAAATATCCTAACATCCCCCCTTAAGAACAACATGGGATAGGATTGAAGGATTTACAATGTTGACACAATAGGAGAAGGAAGGAGGCATTAGAGACTATCCCCCCTTAATGACAACTTCTTGAACTCCTAATATAGATCGAAGTTTGGAAAACTTTGCTTCTGTAAGAGACTTTGTGAAAATGTCTACAACTTGATCTCCTGTAGGGAAAAAGAAAACTTCAATAACTTGATCATAAATGAGATTTCTGATGAAGTGCATATGTAGCTCGATGTGTTTGTTGCGTTGATGTTGAACTGGGTCTTTAGCGAGCTTGATGGCACTCTGATTTTCACACCAAAGGCTGGTCAGATGTTGTTGCTCGAATCCAAATTTTAAAAGGATCTGTCGAAGCCACAAGGCTTCTCGACTTGCATTTACCACTGCTCGGTACTATGCTTCTATTGAATAAAGTGAAATAGCCTGTGGTTTCTTACAGGCCCAAGTGAAAGGTCCTGAACCAAGGCTGAAAACATGACCTGTAGTAGACTTTCGATCATCAGGGTCACTGACCCAATCTAAATCAGTGAAACCAACCAATAAAGGAGTCCCCCCTAAAATGTAATGTATCCTGAACTGAACTATACCACAGACATAGCGAAGTATCCTTTTAGCTGCTTTCCAATGGCTTTCATGGGGTGTTTTCATATACTGGGCAATAAGACCAACAACAAAGGAAAGATCAGGACCTGTATGAGTCAAGTATAAGATGCTACCAACTAACTAGCGGTATAGGGTGGAATCAACTTCAGGAGAAGTACAGGTGCCAGTAAGCTTGACTCCAAACTGGAAGGGAGAAGGGGATGGTTTACAATCATCCATGTGAAAGAAACGAAGAATGTCACAAGCATACTTAGACTAGGAAAGAAAAATTCCTTCATTGGTTTGCAAAACTTGGAGGCCAAGGAAATAGTGCAAAAAGCCTAAGTATGTCATTTCAAATTTCTTCTTAAGGCTGGTTTTCACATGATTTAAAATTTTTGAGTCACTACCAATAAGGATAAGGTCATCAACATAAAGGGAAAGGATTATGAGATGGCTTCCTACTTTCTTGGTATAGACATTAGGATCAGAATGACATCTAGAGAATCCAATGTTAATAAGAAAGTTGTCCATTTTGGCATACCAAGCTCAGGGAGCTTGCTTAAGACCATAAAGAGATTTCTTAAGGTGACATACAACAGGGGATAGGCTCTAATGCTTCCTTCCTTCTCCTATTGTGTCAACATTGTAAATCCTTCAATCCTATCCCAAGTTGTTCTTAAGGGGGGGTGTTAGAATATTTAGACACTTAGGAGTTAGTTAAGAACTACTTGGTCTAATACCATGTTCAACAACACAGGTATTCCAACAGAGGACGGACACCTTCAGTAACCACTCACATAACTAGATCAAAGATCAACACACCGATTTTTTCACGTGGTAAAACCCCTATGGGGAAACATCCACGACCCCAACCAACGTGACCACTTGGAGTAGTTTATTAATGCAAAAGAAAGATATTACAGAGAGATTTTACAAGAGAGTTTCTCACAATCGATCATCGACAAATGACCCTCCATGCTCTTTAAAGAGAGATCATGGACCAATCGGGTGTTAAGCCACTGATCAATGGCTGTTAAGATCGAGGAGAGTATGAACCGTTGGATCACTCTATGTTGGGAACATATCGTGACCGTCAGATGTCCTAACTACAAATGCATACTAAAGAAACACACTTTTACCTAACGACACATTAGACCAAGTAGTTCTTAACTAACTCCTAAGTGTCTAAATATTTTAATATTTCTTACCCTCTGACATAGATTTCTAGAACTGCAAAATTAGATCTCCCACAAGTTGTGACTCACAACACTTATAAATTCATAACAACTTCTTATTTATGAACCATAACAAATTACATGGTAGATAAACGCACTAAGAAACCCAAAAAAAGAGTGAACAATACAACCTCAAAACAACACACCTTCTCTCATTGTTCACCTATTGTGGAAGACAACTAGTTAAAAACAAGATACTAGATGCACAAGACTTCTTACCCACTCTCATAGATTTGTAGAAACACAAAAACCATATTTCATTGCAAGTTGTCAACCACAACACTTGTAACTTTAGGAAGAACCTCTCATTCTTGGGTTATATGACACTATATCATGATAAATGCAAAGAATTCAACAATTAATTAGAACAAGAGAATTCAATTAAAAATCCTTGTAATTCGTGAAAGCTATCACAAATAATCATGTCATACAACACAAAAATCCCTTCAAAATTTATGAATTGTGCTAAATTTAATAAACAATCGAAAGACAATAATTTATATATATTTATTAAAATAATTATATATATTGTATAGTAAATGTATATGCATATTGTCTGGCCCACAACTTTAGATGTCACCAATTTCCAACTGGCACATTAGCAATCTTCGGAAACTGTGATGGTCTTGGAACTTTGAGATTCATACATGCACTCGTTCCAACCATTTGCTAAACATGCATACTTAAATTGCATATTCAATTGTCATCGTCGCCTCGACACTAAGATGTTGTTTTGAAGGACCAATTAAAACACAAGAAAAAAAATTAAATTTCTCCCAACAAAATTAAACTTTGGAAAACAACACCAAACATTTATCAATGTAAAAACAAAAACCATGTCAACACAAAAATGATTGCTATAGTTCCAAGCCTTCAATAGGAACCATTAAAAAAACCCTAGAATTATAATATTTTAATTAATTAAAATAAAATATAATTAATATAGTAAAATATTTTTAATATTTAAACCATTATAAAATGCAAAAATAAAATTAACCAATATCCCAATCCAATATTATCTCCCATTGTCATCCATTTCCAACAATTTTCTTAACGATGTTATAAAATTTCGGATTCAGGGGAAGTTGGAAGCTTTTAAATAGTTAATCTAGCCGTATGGAATGATGGGTCAATAGTCAAGCTAACTAATGATACAAATAAGATTTGTTTCTTCCTATCATAATTTATTTATGGGTTTAATGCAACCCAATGAATTGATGGGTTATCCCCTATGAAAGGAGACAATAACTAAAAGGAAGGTGGGAGAAAATGCAGGAGTAGTGGGAAAGATAACAAGAATAGAAGCAGCGGGAAAGCAAAGGCTATAACTATAGAGCAAGTAGCCAAGATTGATCTTGATAAAAAAAAAATATAAATGTAATTGATCATGTGGACTCTTCATTTTTATGAATTATTGATTTTTTAAATTAAGTTTTAGACTGATAAATATGACCATATACAGAGACCGGTTTAGTCACATAAATATGTTTGGACCAGTTAAATATAAAATAAAAAATCAAGTGATAAAATTATAAAACTCCAAAAAAATACTTTTGATTTAAAAAAAAATCAACTTAAAAAAATATGAAAGAATTTACAACAACTTTAGAAAAATGAAATTTGTTTATACAAAAGTGGGGAAATTAATATGAAGTCAAAGCAACTTGACTTTGTACAAAAACCTATATGCCTTGGTGGGGTAGTGAATAAAAATACACACATACATCCATTTAATACACATAACATGTAATTTTAACGTCATCTTTGTATAATGGAAAAAACTGAACAGTGTTTAAAAAGACACATGCATTCATTTAATACACAACATGCAATTTTAATGTCATTCTTAACAACGGAAAAAACTAAACATTGTTTGAAAAGTTTGATTAGTTTAGTCATAATCATTTACTACACTGCGCTTTTGGGGTGTGCATTCTTATGAGTAAGGTTATGATTTTGTTGTTTAGTTGTTATTGAAAAGTTCAGGGACGAGTACAAAATCAAGGAGATTTAATAATTGATGGGGACTATGTTGTTGAACTTGGTTTTGGTTTTTAGTGTAGAGACGTTGTAGAGTATTCAAGTTACAATTGAGATTTATTAGATTTAAAATGAATTTAAAGAGAGTAAGTAGTTTCTATACTTGAGGTTAGTGTTTTGATCCAGGTACTTTTTCTTTTTATGTCTATTTGGTTTATGTCTATTTGGTTATGGAGCATTTATATTTTGAGATTTTGACATAATGTTGGTTAATGAAGTAATAATGATTTAATTTTTTATTCTAGAGGTTATAAAGAATGGATTTTTTTTTTTTTTTAAGTAAAAAGGTGGATCCTATTATATTAACATAAACAACATACAGTAACTGTTGATGATGCCAGCTGTCCCGCCTGAGTAGAAAACCAGGACAGCTGGACATCCTGAGCCAAGTGTTACTCTGTTATCAAAATAGACATGGTTCTGTCCTGCCCGAAGGAAACCAGGACTATCAAACTTATGAGTTTCAAAAAGTATGCCATAGCTAATATATGAAGAAACTGAGCAATCTAACTAAACTAGAGCTATATGCAGAACAAAAGAAGTACCCCTAACCGAAAGCATCATTAAACCGGTTTTCCCGTGCGTTTCCTCCCGTCCCTCTGCTGTCGCCAGCCTAATGGAAGCGTGTACGGTTGCGCACATGTCGGGCATTGCCGCTGTGGAAGATTCTTGGAGTGGGCCACAAAGAGCATGTCCAACCGTTGGTCGATCCTGGCGAGGCGAAACACCTAGTCATCCATCATGCTTCTGAGTTCAAAGATGAGTGGGAGGTGCCATAATTCTGAAAAGGGTGGCTTCTCCAGCTCGCCGCTGTCAGCGGAGGCTTGGGGCTTGGAGTTTAACGCTTCTTCAGTCAGTTGCTCCGGTCGGTTAAGAGATGGAGTCACCATCCCTGTGGTAACGTCGAGAGGGGTCTCCTCTTCCATAAAGCAGGTGGGGAAGAAGTCCTCCGTGCTGTTGGCATTGAAATTTTGCGAGGTGTCTCCGGGCGGCGGCTTGTTCTCCTTTCCAAATTCAATCGTGGGGTGGCTCTACATGGCTTCCTCCCAAGTAATTTCCTCCACGTATTCCATGGGAGGTGTTCGTGGTCTTCTGCTCCACCGAGTGGACGCTATGGTTAGTGCTCGTTCGAACTTCCTCTGTCGATGGCGTCGAGACTCGGCCATGTACCAGGCGACACCTCTGCGTGATTTTCCTCGTATCCTTGGCATGGTGGAGACCCTGGAGGAGACCAGGGTTCCTGGCGGGCGGGCCGCTCTGTTCCAAAGCTTCAGCGAAACCTTGAATCTCCGCTCCGGTGGAGTATGCTACAGATGCACTGGTGGAGTGAACACTGCGAGGAGCCAATGCTTCTCTATGCAATTCATCCCTGTGATAAGGCGTAAGGCTACCGCGACCGCCAAAGCCATTAAGGTTTGGTGCTGGGTGCGCTGGAGGCTGGTACATCTCCCTCGCGCGAGGAGGCTTGTCAAATGGTGGTATCTGCTGCAGACCATGGTGAATTAATGGCGGAAGGGAAGTGCGTCGGTTGATGCATTGATGATGCGTCTCGGCAGCAGTCCGCGTGTCTCTTGATTGCTTCGTGGCACCCCATCCGGGGTACAAAGAATGGATCTTTTTTAAAGCTTGTAAGTTCGATTTTTATGAATAAATATTCAAAAAAATTGGAGATAAAAAAATGTCTATTTCATTTTCTAGATACAAAGTCCTTTTTTTTTTCTTTCAAAAAATGTGTTTATTATTATGTTCAAGGGATAGTTGCTAAATCATAGGGTTATAGAACTAGTGGTTGTAAGAATATTGACATCTATTGATGTAAGGAACCCTCGTCTTTTTTTTTATGTGGACGATGATACATCATCTTCCTCTTCTAGTTCAAGAAAGACCAAAACTTAATATTTTGAATCGACCAATAATTTTATAGGCCAAAATGTCTCTTTATTTGAAATGTTGGATGATTAATTTCAATCCTGAGAGGGATATCCCAAAATCAACTCTAGAACGGGTCTTCCTCCCACATCTTCCCTTGATCCTTTGGGATGACCCAACCTTCTATCTCATTATCAATAAAATATGCAAACTTTTGGACATGGTAATGCCGAAATTTTGTCAATATTCTTCTATAATAATTTGTATGGAAGTCGACTTTTTAGAGTGGATTCCAGAATCTATCTAGTTAAATCTTGATATTTGGTGTCACACCCATGAGTTAGACTACAAACAACTCCCCTTCAAGCACAACATTTTCCATGAGTATGGTTACTTTAGTAGATATTGCAAAAATATGGTTGCTCCTCCACCGAGACAACCAATACAAATGATCACAAGGAAAAAACATCAGCAACTAGAACCATCGTAAAGTCTAAACATCATCTTTCCCCTCCTTCCAAGGCCCTACTAATCAATTTGAATTTCCCAATGAAGATGATGCCCAAGAATAGCTAACAAAGGAGGTAGGGAGCATCGAAGAGGAAGCAATTGAGAAGGATGAGAAAGAAAGAAATAAGGAAACAACCTAAGAATAGGCAAACAAGCCCTGACCTCTAGAGGAACCAAACATTGACCCTTGAAGCACCTAGCATATGTTGGGGTCTCAAAGAGACTCTCAACTCCTCGCATGTAACTAGGGGAAAAAAGGCAAGGAAAGAAGCTTTCGAAAGGGAGAATGAGCACCACAAAGTGATAGGATCACAATATTCATTGGAAAAATTTAGATACTCTTTGTAATATATGTCTCAAATTTAAATGTTCTTTCATTATATCTTACTAGGAATTTGGTCAAATTTAAATGTTCTTTCATTATATCTTACTAGGAATTTGGTTTGTTAAGCATTATACTAGTTGATTTTAAGTAAAAAAATTGGGGTATAGAAAAGTTTTCTTTCAATGTCATTTTGTTGGGAGATTGGAAAATTTTGAGGGAAAGAGCTTTCCCCTTCATTTTGTATATCCTCAGGATCTCTAGGTTTGGCCACAACGTGTCCTTTTTTTAATACAATATAACTGTAATCTTTAAAAAAGTATGATTTTCTTTGAGTTAACTCAATTTTTAAGTGTTGATGGGTGTTTGTTCATGGTCAATTCTGTACCCTGTTGCAAATTTGCATGGTTTTTGGGAGGCAATGAGACGAACCAAGTCATGAATACACATATTATAGATCTAATAAACTTGTGGAAGTTTAAGTGTGCAAGGAGATAGGTAGCAATGCAAATCTTAAAGATACCGTGACACTACCGAGCTCTACAAACCAAGGATAGGTAGTGAGTGTTGAGTAGTCACTTACGTGAAATCCAAATGTTCTTTTTCTAGATTCTTCTAGAAACCGTTGTCAATGACCAAAGGTTCTATAAATACATGTATATTTTCTAATGCACAAGCGTTTTTGGCCTCTTTTTGATATGTTGCAATTTTATACAAACTTGTTGTTAGTATGAGATTCATATTACAAGGTTGTAGCCATAATTCTATGAGATAGCTATTGTTGTTGATGTATATGGTTATTATGTTAGTAAAATGGAGATTTGGGGAATTTTATATGTTTGTATGTGAAGATCCACTCTTTGGATAGCATGTTCCCTCCATGGTGAATTCTATGTTGTGCGTTACTCATATCTTTTGCGTTATGAGTTTTTTTGTGTTATGGGATTTATAATAATTTATTTAAATACTTACTTTAACATTGCACTTCCTCCTCCTTTATACCACTTCTAATGATAACATCATCTATGCCTTGGGAGAGGAAGATTAAAAATGCCAACATATATACTACAAACCCTTTATAAGCACAAGTATGAACCACGGATCTAAAATTCACCCAAGAATTTAGTCCTTTTCAACATCTAGTTTTATTTATAATATGCTTATATGAAATTAGCAATTAATTATAAAATGTTCATAGCAGTGTATGATAGTTCTTGCATTAATATACATGAAATTATAAAATGTCATAGCACTGTATCATAGTTCTTGTATTAATATACATGAATTATTGGAAATAACTATGGAGTTCTTGTATTAATATACATGAATTATTGGAAATAACTATGGCTTAGCATTATTATACTTTTGGTGTTATCAATCATATAATATTTTATTTTATGTTGTTTAATATTAATATGTAATGCAATTCACCATGAGTTTTAGAATACTAATATTGATACCTTCACCAAATAATTGTTTAAATAGATGTAGATTGTTTGTTTTAAAGTGTACTATCAATTAATTCAATACACTAAATCATTTTGCATTATATTATTAAAAATTAACGTCTTAAATTATTTTTTGTAAAGTTCAAATCAATGTGCCAAATCATTTAATAGTGCATCATTATTGATCTATATAAATTTTATGTAAATTTGACAATGAAATGTTTTATTCAAGAGGGATATTGAATTATTTTATTTGTGGTTGACATTGAATAGTTTTTTGTTATATATATATATATATATATATATATATAATGTTTGTCAACTCCATGTTCAACACAAAACGAATTACACATGTTCTTCATACTGAGTAGCACACCACATAAATGTTTTAATCGTAATATTGTTTTTTTCTTTATATTAGTATTATCATTTTTTTCCAAGAAAAAACATGTTTTTTATTCAAAGAGAATTAAAAATACATTCCACATGGTGCATGATGCACATTTTTCAAAGTTTGTGCTCTTGTCTATGCATGTCACTGCATTGCCTATAGTTCTACCCACTATAATCACAAACATAATCTTGATATTGACATATCCAAAAGACTTATTATTATTATTACTATGTGCAAAACTCTAAGATTAAAAGTTTCATGAATATTTATCAATGAAGACCCCATTATAGATGACTAAGCTAGATTAAGGAAGGAAGTTCAAAATGTGAAAGAAGCGAGGAAGGAAGGAAAATGATAAATAATTCAGAATTTATAGGGTGTTATTAGTGATAGAGATGAAATAGATAACAATAAATAACAATTTGTGACACTCCAGATCATCTCTTGGAACTGTCGTGGTTTTCTATGGAGAAATGGACCTATACTAAGTTGGATCCTCATTGAAATTTATATTATATTCTTAGTTGAAACTTGGGATCGCAAAAAATCTAAGGTCCTTAATATAGAAAGATTTGTTTTGTGGTGGGCATGGAACAAGAAATCCTCCCATAGAGGGATTGGAGGCATAACTTGTTACATAAAAACAAGTAACTCTCCTCACATATAGTTTCATAATAAATATCCTCTTAAAAAATACATATGGATGGAGATGTAAAATATTAATGCTAAGAATATTTATATAGAAACATGTTATTTTGCACCTATTAACTCTACATTTTATAAGAAAGACATTCTATATAAGAACAATCCCTACAAAATCTTAGAGAAAGATATCTACAATATGAAAAATGAAGGTAGTATCGTCATGTTAGGAGACTTTAATGCTAGAAATGAAACTAATCAAGCTATTATTTTAAGAAATTATTCCAAACATAATCCCTATGGATAGATGAGGACATTTTTTTAGCTAACAAATACAAAAGAAACTTGCAAGGCCTGATCAAGAATTTGTTTGGTACTAAGTTAATCAATCTATGTAGTTCTCAATATTTAATAATGTGTAATGGTCTATTGAAGTGGCCAAAATATAATAGGATGACTTGTATCCATGGGTTGGGTAGCAGTGCCATTGATTATGTAATATTAGATATCCTCATATACAACCAAATAGTAAACTTTGATCTTCTAGATGACCACAAGCATGACTCTAATCATAGACCATTAACACTAACTCTAAACTTTTCCAGGCACAAAATATCCATTGAAATATCCATTGAATATAACTCATATAACCAAGGGAACTTACTTTTTAACAAATAGAAAGATGATATTTTATTAAAATACTTAAATAGTGATTTAATTCTCATACCGTATAAAAACAATATTGAAGATGTCTATCAGAATTTTACAACAATATTCTCTACTTCCATTAGAAAATTCTCTATTGAGGTGTTATGTAAAAAGAAAAATTGTACAACTAACCCTTGGTATTATAAAGAATGTAAAATTGCTATAAAATCCATTAGGGATGCTTCCAATGTGTCATTAAAACATGATAAGATAAATAGATACAAAGCCTTAATTAAAAGGAAAAAAAAAAACTATATAAATAAAAAGAAAGAGAATGTTTTTCACCTATCTAAGATGGATCGTAAGAAATTATGGAGGAAAATTCTAACTTCTAAAACTAAATAAAATACTAGGATTCCCTTGAAGGATTAGAATTCCTACCTTAAAAATATTTACAAATTCCCTGTTATCATGGAAAACATTCCAAATAGTTCTATAGAGGATGAAGTTTTTTCTATAGAAGACATTAATTTTAGGGTTAAGTAGCTCACAAAAGGAAAATATAAGGACATCATGTAATGATCCCAAGCCATTATGCATCACAGTTTTGGTGTATTTTTAAAACTTTTATTGGTTGTGGTATTTCGTCAAACACTTTGTTGGTCTACTTGTTTACTTGTGTTTACTTGTTGAATGACCTCTTGATTTCAGCCTTAGGGTTTATTGATGTGTTTATATGTGTGTATGAAGCTATAAACAAGAATATATAACCATGGAACATACCTCAACCATATGCAATAGGATAGACAAGCCAAAACATCTCAAATATGATTCTATTCATGAAATAGAGGAACCTACTACAATGAAGATGCCGATCTGGAATACTCAACAGATGACTCCAAGATAGAAGTATGAGATGCTACATAAAGCTCTCTGATAATACAAAATAAGGCTCCAAAGGCTGGATAAGAGATTAATACCAATACCAAGTAGATCTGGTTGCATGAAGTGTAGAATCCCTAACTGAATGCCACCATGTCCTGCTGGAATGTTGAAGCTCCTCAACAATTCGGCCATGCTACCAAAAGTGTCCAATCAACCCAATAAATATGCCAACTGATAGATCGGGAAATTTTAAGGACAACCTAGGTGCCCAAATCTCCAAAGTCACTCTCAAACCCTGTGGATCTGAACTCCTCCCCTGAATGGTGCACCCCCGTGGGTGCCTGAAACCCTAGATAATTCGGCCTGGGTGAATGAGACCTCCAAACCTCTTGAAACTCTCCAAAATGATAGATCAGGCAATCAAAAATCCCTGGAAGAAGTTTCAAGGTCAAATATGAGGTATAGCCTCCTAGATCTCCAAATCACTAAATCACCAAATCGTCCTCTCTCTCCTGAAGCCATCCCAACCTGTAGATGATGATCTAGCCATGGTAACTTCTCAAGAATTGACTAGATCCAATGTCCAAAGCCCTGCAATGAATACCCAGGTGATAGAATATCCAAAATCCCTGCCAATCACCTGCAATGAATCTCTCTCCAAGAATGGTGCACCCCCCTTGTTGGAAACTCCCAATTGGTGTGCCCTTTCTCTATCTGCACAAGTAACTGATCTGGAATCCTCCTGCAACTGAGTAGATCTGGAACTAGAATGGTGTGGGAGTGTATTGCATCTCTGAGACCAATCTTGGGACAAGATACATGGAATCTTTCACCACTGAATCATCCTCTAGGGTTTGTTAAGTGAAAACCCTCAAAACCCCCAATGTTGGGCTCACTAGCTAGAAGCCAGAAATAAAAAGATAATCATACATGAATGCATGAGTAGAGGCCCGTGCCTTCCTTTTATACTTTTTGGCTCACCTTGTCCCTCCAAAGTGACTTTCATTTTATTAATATTTAATTAATTAATTAACCTTTTTATCTTTGAAAAGCTCCTTATCTCTCCTTATGGCTTCCCTGGCCACTGAAAGTCACTTCTAGCCATCCCATCCTGTAGTGTTGCTCCTCCCAATTCCAATGAGTTATTGCACTGAGAGGTTCCTCCAAGTAACGTGCCCAAAATGACCTCTTCGGTGATTTCAATTAACTTATAGCTCAAAATAGTCAAAATCATGGAAATCGTCAGAATGCAACGAAACCAAAGCCAACCTATGTGGAATGGCTCATAATGATGGAATATGATTATCAATGCAAGATGGACCCGACAATGCCTCTCAAATACCCTGCACTTTCTATAACATCCATCTAGCTACTCTGGTCATCATAAATCTCTGCACTATGATTATGTCCCAAAGTGGGGACATTACAGTCCTCCCTGCTAGAAAATTGTTTGTCCTCAATCAATAACCAAATCCCCTCAAGTATAATGCCAGGATCCCATGTCCACCTGTGGGATACATAGTAGAACCCATCCAAAGATGAACAATCACACATGTTGCCCCCTGGGACGCATAATCCTAAAATACACCAACTCCGTGAGTCTCCTGTACCTGACACATGGCCTCATCCCAGAGTGAGTCCATCCTCCTAGTCTCTACCAAGATCCACATGGCCTCCATCAACTGCATATGTTGATGCTCGACTGAGGTGATGTAAGACCTCCATGAGGCACCCATAAGCGATGCACTCCTCTCAGCATTGAAGCTCAATGGAAAGTTAGAATAACTTTCCCCTGCAATGGTCCACTCTCCCCTATCAGTCAATGAACTGCTCAATCCTGCAATCCCTGGGTCCCATGCTAACCTCTGTCGAAGATCCTCATGCTGACACTGAACTACTCTGACCATGACTGTCTACCCCCTGCATACATCCTGAACCCTCCTCTCTTGGGTCCTCCAGCTGAAATACCTATGACCATTGGAACTGTTGTCCAGAAACTGTATCAGTGAAGACACCTCTGTAGAAGAAGTACCTATCCAAACATCTCCATGCCCTATCATGATGATCAATTGGAAGAAAAGGTCTTGCCCCATAGGACAAGTACCTGCAGGCCCACTCCAAACCAACCCAAGGTGGAGTGTGTGGCTCTCTGGCGCAACCTGGGTTGTCATGTAGTGAAACATCCTACTAACCAAGTGAACTCCTAGATCCCATGGAAAACTTGGAAGTTTATCACTTCCAGTCTTTGCTAGCTACTCCTGTGTCAGACTAATCACTGTTGGAAGCCCTCTGTTCTCATCTGTCGTTACCTGGTCTATGATTCTCACCATCACACACCAAGTCTCAATTGTCTATCTAACACAGTCCACCTATGACATGTTGTATGCCGTAAAAGTACTCCTGTCATGTAGTCTCGGCCTACTCACTCTCCATGCCCTCAGCCACGGCCTATCCCTCCTCATGTTGTTGTCTATGATAAAAGTGTCAGGAGAAGCTAATAGAAACATCTGCAACTGACTGTAGGACTGGGAGGTGTCACATGATTTGGTCAATCCCAAGGATTCGACCAGAAGCTCGTCCATCGATATCCATGATAGATGCTCTCTTGTGTCCATCATGGAATCCAAACCATCCAGTACAACTGGAAGTAACCCCTCCGACTGTTGGTCATCCAATATCCATCTCTCATATCCCATGCAACTGCTGAAATGGTGAAGGTGATCTCCTCCCTGCAAGTCAATACACCCCTTTGAATCCCACCATACATCTCAACATGTCTCTGTGATCTATCACTCATCATTGTATGCTCTGGCATACTCATTTCATATCTCATAGACTCATGATGCATCACAGATCCTGGGCATACTACTGGATCAACCTCTACATGGAGGTCAATTTCCCTCAGAACACAAGTGGAAGTGTCCTCCATCAATTGGTGCTCCTCTGTTAGATCACCAACATCCTCTATCAACGTGACTGATTGATACATCTGAGTATCCACTAATACAAATGAAGTGGATCGCTGATGAATCTCCTCAAGAGACTCATATGATCTAGAATCTGATTCTTGAAGGGTTGTCTGTGTGCCTCTCAAGAATCCTCGAGTGCTCTCCAACTCCTGAGTGAGTCAGTCCATCTCCAACTCCTTCTCCCTCAGAGCCTCATGATACATCTCACTAACCCTCAGTAGATAATCCTTGTCTGTCAACAACTGTTGGTAGTCATTCCTCATCACAGATACTCTCTCCTTGAGAGTATGACAATCATCCATGGAAAATCCTCCATATGAGCTACCCTGTGACACTGATTCTCTCCAACAGTAATCTGCCATCACTGTATGCATGTCATCAATACGTCTAGTGGATGCCATGATCATAGCCTCACTAACTCTCAACTGTGTTGCTAAGTGGTGTGACTCCTAATCATGGTCATGCTGAGGTGCCATCTTAGACCCCTCACTGCTAGTGTCAACTCTAGAATCCCCAAAAACACCCTCTGCATAAGATGACGTGCTGAATTGTCCACTGTCTACTATGTTGTTGGGTACTCCTGTATGCCACTGCACCCCATCACTAGATGCTATCTCCCCCTGAATCACACTATACCCTGTAAGAGCAGTTGTATCCTCCTGTGCACTCAACCTGCTACTATCCTCTGCGCCTGGATCCCATATAGTTGTGTCTAGACACATGCAATGGTCATCTTGAATACTAAAGAGTGCATCCTCATCAATGCAATTCGATCCTAGAAGTAAGTGCTCCATCAAACTGTTAGCCTCTGCAATATGCTCAACTAATGGAGTCTCCAATAGCTGTGACTCAATCTCCTTTGGTTGACCTATATGTGTGAGGCCAATTTCCTATACGTCCTGTACCTCCTCCTGGATCTGTGGGTCTACCTGTCCATGGTGTGCATCCCTCACACTAGGCTCATCCATCATACCAAACATGCCACTGATCTCCTCATGTGATGTGGCTATCATGGGTGTATGAACAGGTGACAGATGTGTCATGGCCCCCATAGGAATCTCATCATCTCTAGGTGCTAACAAGTGTGACTCCTCACTAGTATCACCACTCCACTGAGACGTAAAGACATCAATGGTATGTGATATGTCTACTGATACATTGGTGCTATCATCCTGTCCATATATCTACCTATCCACTACACAAGGTTCATCATCCTCCTCAAGAATGCAAGCATCAGTAGCCTTTGTGAAAGAGTCATCATCACTATCCTCTGAGGTAGAGTTACTATCACTAGGCTCCTCTATGCAAGAGTCACTGTCATCATCTGACTGCTCTGAATCAACATCTATCACTCCATCCACACACACCTCATCCTCCCTGTCATAGTGTGCCTCAATAATGTGCTTCTTATCCTTACCCCTACACCTATGATCTGGTTCCCAAGGTGCCTTGCAACTGTAGCAAAGATGCATGCTCCTAATGGGTGTGGGGTTTCTCTGTGCTTCCCTCCATCTAGTTGTTGTGGCCATGTATTCCTCTGCTTGTTTGACCTAGAATGTAATATCATCTGTGCTCCACCTAGGATATTTCAAGGATAAATACTGTTGAAATTTTATTAAGGCCCTAGTTTCCTCACTAAGGTCGTAGTAGTATTCCCATATACTACATACAACCTCTCTAGTAAAATCCACAATGTCCATTTCCTCTTATGGAATACCCCTTTATGTCTTTGCATACATGTGCTAATTCCCATGGCTGGCAGAAATCTAATCTCTAATACCATTGTAACGATCCCAAGACATTATGCAAGGATCATCACGGTTTTGGTGTCTTTTTAAAACTTTTATTGGTTGTGGTATTTCGTCAAACACTTTGTTGGTCTACTTGTTTACTTGTGTCTACTTTTTGAATGGCCTCTTGATTTCGGCCTTAGGGTTTACTGATGTGTTTATATGTGTGTATGCATCTATAAGCACGAAGATATAACCATGGAACATACCTCAACCATATGCAATAGGATAGACAAGCCAAAACATCTCAAATATGATTCTATTCATGAAATAGAGGAACCTACTACATTGAAGATGTCGATATGGAATGCTCAATAGATGGCTCCAAGATAGAAGTATGAGCTGCTAAAAAAAGATCTCCAACAATACAAAATAAGGCTCCAAAGGCTGGATAAGAGATGAATACCAATACCAAGTAGATCTGGTTGTATGAAGTGCAGAAGCCCTAACTGAATGCTGCCACATCCTGTTGGAATGATGAAGCTCCTCAACAATTTGGCCCTGCTGCCAAAAGTGTCCAATCAGCCCAAAAAATATTCCAACTAATAGATCGGGAAACTGTAAGGACAACCCAGGTGCCCAAATCTCTAAAGTCACTCTCAAACCCTGTGGATCTGAACTCCTCCCCTCAATGGTGCACCCCCTTGGTTGCCTAAAACCATAGATAATTCGTCCTAGGTGAATGAGACCTCCAAACCTCTTGAAAATCTCCATAATGATAGATCGGGAAATCAAAAACCCCTGGAAGAAGTTTCAAGGTCAGATATGAGGTATATCCTCCTAGATCTTCAAATCACTGGATCACCAAATCATCCTCTTTCTTCTGAAGCTGTCCCAACCTGTAGATGATGATCTAGCCATGGTAACTCCTCAAGAATGGACTAGATCTGATGTACAAAGCCCTGCAATGAATACCCAGGTGATAGAATCTCCAAAATCCCTTCCAATCACCTGCAATGAATCTCTCTCCAAGAATGGTATGCCCCCCTTGCTGGAAACCCCCAACTGGTGCACCCTCTCTCTATATGCACAAGTAATTGATTTGGAATCCTCCTGCAACTGAGTATATCTGGAACTAGAATGGTGTGGGAGCGTATTGCATCTCCGAGGCCAAGATTTGGACAAGCTAGGTGGAATCTTTCACCACTGAATCATCCTCTAGGGTTTGTTAAGTGAAAACCCTCAAAACCCCCAATGTTGGGCTCACTAGCTAGAAGCCAAAAATCAAAATATAATCATACATGAATGCATGATTAGAGGCCCTTGCCTTCCTTTTATACTTTTTGGCTCACCTTGTCCCTCCAAAGTGACTTTCATTTTATTAATATTTAATTAATTAATTAAATCACTTTAATTAATTAATTAACCTTTTTACCTCTGAAAAGCTCCTTACCTCTCCTTGTGGCTTCCCTGGCCACTGAAAGTCACTTCTAGCCATCCCATCCTATAGTGTTGCTCCTCCCAATTACAATGAGCTATTACACTGAGAGGTTCCTCCAAGTAATGTGCCCAAAATGACCTCTTGAGTGATTTCAATTAACTTATAGCTCAAAATAGTCAAAATCATGGAAATCGTCGGAATGCCACGAAACTAAAGCCAACCTATGTGGAATGGCTCATAATGATGGAATATGATGATCAATGCAACCTGGACCCCACAATGCCTCTCAAATACCCATGTACTTGCTATAACATCCATCTGGCTACTCTGGTCATCATAAATCTCTGCACTATGATGATGTCCCAAAGTGGGGACATTACACATCAAGGTTACCAAGATAAAATATTAAAAATTTGAGGACCTATCATAATCCCTCACATACATAAGCTCTCTAATTTAGTTTTCAAGCAAGGATTCCCAAAACCTTGGACTCAAAGCCTCATTGTACCTATTTTTTAAAGTGGGGATAAAATCAATCCCTCTAATTATAGGAACATTGTGATTAGCCCCATTTTAGCTAAGCTATAAAAAAGAATTTTGGAAAAGAAGATCAATATATGGCTAGAAAGTCATGGAAAAAGAGATAAATGATAGGACGGGTTTAGAGGATACCATTCAACTATGGATCATCTTGTTACAAAGAGGATCATTGCAAAGGAGTGACACAATGATAAAACAAATATTCTTTGTTGATTCTTTTATTTTAGAAAAAAAAATGACATTGTTCCCAAGACTAACCTTTGGAATAGGTTAGAAGAGCTTAAATTCCCTTTTGAGTTAAGCGATGTTGCAATAAGGTTGTATGAGAAATGTATTGCCTATTTTAGGAACATTGAGCGCTAGTTGAAAGAAATTAATTGTAATATAGGATTCAAGCAAGGTTGTCCCTTGTCCCCTACCCTTTATGACATCTGTATTGACAAGTTAGAAGATTGTTTGGAAGATGCATGTTGTGTCAGCCTAACTCTCACTAGTATAGTCATCATCCTTCTTCTTGATGCCAATGGTATTTTTCTTATGGTGAAGAGTCCCTATGACCTAGGTAAGAAACTAATAATCCTCAAGGACTTCTGCTCTAATATGGGTATCACTGTGAACACTAACAAAACAAAGGTTATGATAATTAAATCCAAAAGGATCATCTATGATAATTTTGTATATGGAAATAATATCTTGGAGGAAGTTCCTTCATACAAATATATAGGAATCTATATTCATCACAAGCTCAATTTGAACTATAGCATTGAGAAAAATATAAATGTGGGGTGGAAATCTTATCGTGGGCTTGAAAATGATTGTAATTTAGTGGAACTTTGGTCTTGGGATTAAAACAAAATCCTTTTTAACTCTTATCAGTTAGATTATCTTATATTGATGTGAATTTTGGGGATGTGGTATCTCTAGAGAATCTTGGAGAAAGATAGAATGGATCCAAAAGAACTTTATAACTTATAACCTAAAAATTAAAGGAAATACACCCTATCCTATCCTCCTCATAGAAGCAATCATTTCCCCCATTGAGAGCACTCTATGATTAGGTACATGATGTACAAGAATAATATAAACAATATGGACAACAAGAGGCTCCCCAAAAATTCTTCAAACTCCAGCCAAACCCACCAACTAATCAAGAAGGTATGGAATAAACATGCCAAATCTTGGATAAATCATTTGGGAATACAAGAAGAAGTCACGATACATAATACCGATAATATTGAAAATATTATCACATCTAAATTTAAGGAGAATATGTGGTGTGATAAATAATTAGAGGATAATAGAAAATTAAGATACTACAAGGAGGTGGTCAACCCTAATCTAGAATATTAAAAGTACCTCTCAATTTTGACAAGTGCAAAGAAGAAACTAAATATTTATAAAATAAGAACAAACTCTCATGAACTACATAATGAAATTGGGCATTGAACAATTCCCAAAACACCATGGGACAAAAAAATATTCCATCATTGTGACACTAAGAGGGTTGAATATACAAAACAATTTCTCTTAGAATGCCCTGTCTATACCCAAATTAGATCTCAATTTAAAAATATTTGCTACAATACAGACCCTCATAACATTCTAAGTCATCAAAAGTATGACAATATTGGAATGCTTCGCTAAATGTTTTTTAGCATATGAATACAATTTTAAAGAAATCAAAGTAATATCTTTCCTTCTTAATGTTTGATAGAACAATTCTGGTTTATGTGGATGTTTTTTTTTTTTGTTAGCTAAATATCCCTGACTTGTGGGATTGGCATGTGGTTGAGATGCCATGACCTAAGGGAATCTAAGCCGTCAAAATCACCCAGGGATCGCACTCTGTCTGGACTGAACCAACCCTTAACATGGTTGGATTTGAGGTGTCCCCAAAGGTTTCAAACTGGTGACTTCACTTATGGAGTGCCATAACAATGAACTCCCTCATCGACTTCTCTACACCATGATGAATTTAAATTTAAAGGACATGGGGGTGGGATTTGATCCACTTATGTGTGCATGGGTCATGATACCATTTAATATAGTATCTCTATATGAAACCATACATTCAAACACTACCTCAAGGTTCCCCCATGGCTCCAGGTCAATCCCTCACGAGAATTCAACCTTTCCCAATGGTGAAAAACTCCTGCTTTCCACCTTTTACGAGGAAAAATTCTCAATCGCTAGGGGAAAACGACAACAGACGAAACGACACCCAAAAATAAACTCTAATATCAAGTATGCTATATAAATGAAATGCTAACAAGGCAAGGCTAGAAGCCTAACTTGACTGGATGTTCGAAGAATACCATCATTGAGCACACGACCCAAAGCTTTATACCTGCAACTTGTCCTCAACAAAAAACATATGCAAGCATGTGGTGATAATATATAATTGCAACATATAAATTAGCATAATCCATTAACATACATGAAAAATACGCCCATGGAGAATAATTCAATATTTGGAAGATATCATTTGGACGAGAAAAGAGTATTTATATTAAAGTAATCAAGATAAGTACATAGGTGACAAACTTTTGTAAAGACACATATCGAAACTGAGAAACTAAGTCCCTCCAGTTGGGCCTCCACCACTTCAATCCTCCGCAAAGGAAATATCATATGTAGGAGTCAATGGGGTTCTCCATAACAAAGTAGGAAGATCTTGGGGGTTGAACACACGAAGTTCAGACTTTCAAGGACAAAGGGATGTAGACTCAATATGAAGTGAAATTTCTCAAGAGTGTCTTTTCTCTCAATGTTTAATTGTTTCTTAGGCTTGGATATGGCTCAATTTATAGCCTCTAAATGGAAATGAAGGGTTGAGTCAGATCATTTCTAGTATATGGAAGTTCAAGGATCATGGATCACGTGGCATGGCATGGAAACACGACATATTTTTTTATTTTTGAGCACCAAACCTGATGTACGCGGATGTAGTGGAGAAACCTACGTATACGCGTTTTGTATAACTGGTAGGGTGCATATATGCACAAACATATGCATTTTTGTCTTTGGAGTGAACAAAAATGGGACTTCAAGTCTACAGAGGGCAGTGGAAGGCCATCCAAGCAACATGCATGGAGTGAGGAAATTTTTTTTCTAACAAATGACCCCTGATGTGTGAGGTCAAAGGAGTATCTGTGATGGCCGAAATATATTATAATTACCATAATTGGAGTAATGAAGACTCAACTGGAAGTACCAGTTATTCATGAGAATATTACAATCCATAATGACTTTGTACACATGGTTGCCAATCTGAATTACACTACAAATCCATATGGATATATATCAAATAGTTGTTCATGGCCATGGATAGGCAATACAAGTTGGACATATGCCATAGGTTGTCATAGTCATGAACAAGACACACTGGAGTGAAGTCTCAAAATCAACTGAAGATATATATATATATATACAATGGAGTACAATTTGATCTTCCATGATCACTGAAGTCATATAGGTACTAGTCCAATGAAAGACAACAAAATATATGGCATGTTTCTACTGTAAGATCTAGGTCTTCTACACTATCCTCCAAAGGTGAAAGTCTACATCATGTGAATAGAGGAGTTGAATTCGAGCATAATGAGACTTCGTTTGATTACCGATCATTAATATATATTGTTAACAAACACGAGACAAACCAACAATAATGAAAGTAGGTGTCAAGGCACCGAGTACATTCGACAAGTGTGAATAATGGTGTTGAGGTCGAACACTTGAAGAATCCATCGATTAGGAGACATTGATTTATTTAGGAGCATCATCATCATCAATTAATGAAGCATGGTGAAAGGTGACTAGGGATACAATGCAATGCACATTAACTGGGTTTGATTCCAAGGAATCCATGTCATTTAATTTTAAAACCTTTGTAATTAAAGATCCTCTCATATATAAAGACTAAAACCATTGTATGTACATCCGAAAAGTTGTAATTTCCTTTAATGTTTGTATATTGTACATATTTTGAGCATCGACTCGTATCTGAAATTGTAAATGAGCATTTACTGTGAAAGCCTAATGATAGGATTGTCTTTATTAAGATGTGAAAGCACTAAATGATCTGGAGGGGAAGGCTCAAGAAGTTTACTAATGTATAAATCAATGTAATCTATGGTGAAAGTAAGTTTTTGTTGGAATGAAGAAGATATACTCTCAAATTTCCTAAGAGAGACTGTAAAATTTGTTTCTGTTCTTTTTGGAATTGAATATATAATGTGTTATTGTATTTCTACATATATGTGTGTGGATGATATCTTTTTACTAAATGAATTTATGATTATGTTTAAGTTTCAATTGTTTCTCTTTTGGTAGTCTCAGTACAAGGAATGAACAGTGCCAACGCAAGGTGTGTGGAGGACACCCTTTTATGGGTTTAGAAGCTTAGGAGAGATAGTGCAATTTTTCACAGAGTTAGATAAAGGAGTGTGCATGCGACTTATAAAATTCCGAAGCCTAGGAGAGTTAGCGCAAGGAGTGCACAGGCCCATAAATTTCTAAGGGGTCTATGGGATCCTGTGAGCCACTTCGACTCCTGTGAAAGTCGATCCTAGACCAAGAGGTCGTGCCAACCTTTGGGGTTTGCATCAAGTGGTATTAAAGAAGGAAAAATCCTTTTGTGAAGATATATTGGAAACCATGCCTCCGAAATGAAAGAAATGAAAAGGACAACACCAGAGGTTAGTGATGTTAGTGACGTCGAAAGTGAAAATCCAGAAGAAGAGGAAGTTGTAGGAGAAGAAGCAACAGAGGAGCGATTGCTGAGAGTTGTTGTCAAGTTGGGAACTAGGGTGAAGATGGAAGTTTCGATGTATGAATGTAATTTGGATGTAAAATAATTGCTTGACTAGATAAATGCCTTAGAAAAATATTTTGATTATGAGGAGATTGACGATGAGAAGAAAGTAAAGCCTATTGTGACTAGGTTGAAAGGATATGGAGCTTTATGGTGGGATGAGTTGCAGGATGATAGAAGGAGGGAAGGTAAGTCCAAGATTAAGATTTGGTATATAATGGTAGCTAATCTCAAGGATAAATTTATACCCAAGGATTATCAACTAAATATGTTCAGAAGATTGCAGAATTTGAGACAGAAAGGTTTTTCAGTGAAGGAATATACTGAAGAATTCTATAAATTGAATATAAGAGGAGGACATAAGGAAAATGATGAAGAGAAATTTTATAGATATATCAATGGGTTTAGGTATGAAATTCAATATTAAATTAGTCTAGTGACAATGAGGACTATAGAATATTCTTATCAAGTAGCTTTGAAGGTAGAAGAAAAATTGGCAAGAAAGAAGAGCTAGAAGAACAGGGGAAAGAATTTGACCTAAGGAAAAGGAACCACAAGAGAAAAGTTCCACAAGATAATGGAAGAAGCTAGTAGCTCTGGCAGTAGACATCTAGAGGAGGAGGCTCTAGAGGAGGTGACTCTAGAGGAAGGAGACCTTTTCCAAGAGGGAAAGGAGGAGATATTAAGTGTTATGCTTGTGGGAAGACATGACACATGTCTTGGGAATGTCCTGAAAACAAAACTATAGGTTTTAGAGAAGCTCATGTTGTTGAGGCTCAATAGAATATTGTGGAGATAGAGATAGAAGTAGAATCTGTGGAAGAGGGAAGATCACTCATGTTGAGGAAATATCTTGTGAAGTTGGAAAAGGAGGTGCAAGAGGAAATACAAAGAAAGAGTTTGTTCAGAATTGCTTGCAAGTCAAAGGATATAGTATCCAAGGTGATCATAGATGGTGGGAGCACTAACAATTTAGTGTCCACAGAAATGGTGGAAACGATGAAGTTGGAGACGATAGCACATTTGAGTTCATATAGGGTGTCGTGGCTACAAAAAGGACATCAAATCATGGTAAGTAAACAATGTGAAGTTAAATTTAATATTGGTATTTATAAGGATAAAATTTTATGTGATGTCATACCTATGGATGTTTTTCATGTTCTATTAGGGAGTGTTACATGTCAAAATTCCTCACTTCTATAATGTCACATTATCATTGTCGGAAGTGTCATAAGTGTCTCACTTATGTCACAAGTGTCGTAAATGTCGCATGTTTGTTCTTGTGTGTGTTGCATTACCAACAACACCATGGAAACACTTGATATATCCTCTAGAACGTGTTAGAAGAATAAGCCACATCATTTGATAGATGAAACAAAGTGTTTTTCTAGGAGAATTAGTCATCTTGACAATTTTTTGGAATATCAACGCTCCCCTACTCATATGCAGGGAGCGCTAACACTTTCTATCTATCTTTTAGGGAGTGTTGTAGCGCTTTTTTACCTATTGTATAGGAGAACCAATTGGTTGATAAAATCATGGGAAGAAAACCCCCTTTTCTCTAAGAACATCTAGGGATGATTCGAGTTGGTTTGGCTCTAGTCTAACCCTTAGGCTGCATCTAAGGGAGATACCACAATTGTTATTCTAATCATGGATCTTTTGAGAAAGGGGTTGGACTAGGAGGGTTTGGAGAAGCTTGTACAACATCATCCATTATTGTAAGTGTCTCTTTCAAGTTCTCATCAATATACTTGGCATATTCCCTTCTAGTTTGTGTATCTCTTACACATTCTTGTCTATTATAGATGAATTTGTTTAATCCAATATGGTAGAGTAGGAGTTTCCTTGTTTCTCTTTTTTATCTGTGGTTTTGTAGGTACCAAGCTATGTGAAAGAGCTTGGACATTAAAATTGAATTGGAGCAACTAGGACAAACACCGGAAATAGGTACAATCACCTTTTTTCTCCTTCTCTCTTTTTGGCTAGTTAGAAAAATCTCAAAGGAATGTTAGTGTCCATTTGTATCTTTCCGTCTTGGTATTAGGGGTCTATAATCCAAGGGGATATTCATCTCTTCGTACGGGAATTATTCCATAATAGGAGGCCATGGAAATATGAAAAAACTGTCATACATGATGAGAGAAAGAATACATATACCCTTGATAAAAATGGGTGTAGACATATGTTGTTTCCACTTGAGGATAAAGGAGTCAAAGAGGAGGCTAGTATGAATACACTTCTCATGAGTGGGGAGGATCTCTTGAAAGAAGTTAAGAAAGATCAAGAAATGTAGTTTGTTGTTATAGGTAAGCCGAGAGCTATCCTTACAAATACTTACATGAATGATTTTCCTATGGAAATTCAATAATTATTTGATGAGTTTGTTGACATTGTGGTGGATGAATTGCATCATACTTTACCTCCCATCAAAAAATTAGTCATCATATCGAACTTATTTCGAGTGCGAGTTTTTCAAACAAAGAAACATATAGGTTGACCCCTTAGGAGAATGAATAGGTCAAGAAGCAAGTCCAAGAGTTGTTGGAAAAATGGTTGATCAGAGAAAGTTTGAGACCATGTGCAGTACTAAATCTGTTGAGTCCAAAGAAGGATGGTGGTTGGACAATGTGAAAAGATTCTAGAGCTATCAACAAAATAACTATTAGGTATATATTTCCTTTACCTACAATGGATGATTTGATGGATTGTTTGAGTAGATCTAGTTAGTTTTCCATGATAGACTTGAAAAGTGGTTATCATCAGATAAGGATGAGAGAAGGGAATGAATGGAAAACAACATTTAAAAAAAATGAAGGGTTGTATGAGTGGCTTGTTATGTCATTTGGTCTAACCAATGCTCCAAGTACATTCATGAGATTAATGAATGCAGTGATCAAAGACTTTATTGGGAAATTTGTGATTGTTTATTTGGATGATATCCTAATACATAGTAAGACTAAGAAGCAACATTTGATACACTTGAAGATGTTGTTGAGGAGATTACAACAAGAAAAGTTGTTGATAAAATTGAAGAAATGTTCTTTTATAAAGACAAAACTTGTGTATTTAGGGTTTGTGATCTCTTCAAATGAACTGAAGATGGATCCAGAGAAGGTGAGGGCTATAAAGGAGTGGTTTTCTCTAAGAAGTGTGTTTGAATTAAGAAGTTTTCATGGATTAGAGAGTTTTTACAGAAATTTCATCAGGAATTTTAGTAGTATATGTGCACCCATAGTAGATACTATAAAGAAAGAACATGGGTATTTTGACTAGACAAAATAAGTTGAGAAAGGATTTAGACTGTTGAAGGAGAAGATAACATAACAACCCATCTTGATTTTACCAGATTTTAGTAAGACTTTCCAAGTTAAATGTGATGCAACTTGAGTGGCCATCGGTGCAGTTTTAAGTCAAGATGATAAGCATGTTTCTTATTTTAGTGAGAAGTTGAATGATGCTAAGAGGAAATATTCAACTTATGATAAGGAATTTTATGCTATAATTCAAGCTTTGAAAAAGTGGAGGCATTATCTTATACCAAAAGAGTTTATTTTGTATATTGACAATCATGCTTTGTAGTTTATAAAGAGACAAGAGAAGTTGAATCAGAGACATGCCAAATGGGTAGAATTCATGCATAATTTTACTTTTGTCATTAAGCATATTAGTGGGAGTGCTAACAAATTTGCAGATGCTTTGAGAAGGAGATGTTTGATCTTGCAGGAATTCCAAGTGGAGACTTTGGGGTTTGAACACCTCAAGGAAATGTACAAGGAAGAATCATATTTAAAGGAGTCTTATGAAGCTTGTGAAAATCCTTTGATGAGGGATAGAAACCCGTGGATGGAGTACCTGATCCATGAAGGCTTACTATTTAAAGGGAGTCAATTATGTATTCCTAAATGTTCAATGAGGGAAAATTTGTCGAAGGAAAAGAACAGGGGAGGATTGCTTGGACATTTTGGCCATGATAAGACATATGCACAATTGAGTTCTCTATACTATTGTCCAGGCATGAGATATGATGTCAATAAGTTTGTGGAAAAATGTAGAATTTTCCAATATGCTAATGGAAAGAAGAAGAATACAGGGTTGTACCAACCATTTCTTATTCCAAACGGGCTATGGGATGCTATAAGTATGGATTTTGTTCTTGGATTGCCAAGAACCCAGAGGGGGAATGATTCAATTTTTGTGGTAGTTGACATATTTTCAAAATTGTCACATTTTATACCATGTCACAAAACAAGTGATGCTACTCACATATGAAGTTTGTTTTTCAAGGAGATTGTGAGATTGCATGGACTTCCTTGGAGCATAGTCTGAGACAGAGACACAAAATTTGTGGGACACTTTTGGAGGACTTTGTGGAAGAAATTGGGGACAAATATGTCTTTTAGTTTGGCATATCACCCTCATACATATGGACAAACTGATGTAGTGAATAGAAGCTTGGGAAAATTGTTGATAATTTTAGTGACTGAACATCATAGTCACTGGGATCAAGTTCTGCCTCAAGCAGAATTTGCATATAATGATTCACCGAAAAGGAGTACTGGTAAAATCCCATTCCAGATAGTATATGGAATGCACCCAAGAGGAATTTTTGAATTAAGAGATTTGGGACAAGATGAATTTTGGAGTGCAGGAGTAGAATATTTTGCTACAGAAATTCATAAATTGCATGAACAAATCAAAGGCCAGCTCCAAAATAACAACCGGAGATATAAGGACAGAGTATATTTGAAAAGGAAAGAGGTAAAAGTTAAAGTTGGAGACCAAGTCCTAGCACATATGAGGAAGGAAATATTCCCACGAGGGACATATAATAAATTGAAGATGAAAAATATAGAACCTTGTAAAATCCTTAGAACATTTTCTTCAAATTCTTATGAGATTGAGCTGTCAGAGGACATGGGAATTTCACCAATATTTAATGTAGTAGACTTATATCCTTATAGAATGGATGGAATAGAATAAGCATATGATCAAAGTGATGTCCATTGGATGCAATAGATGCCTACAACATAAAATATCCAATTAGAAAGAATTTTGGATCAGAGGATTGCAAAAAGAACCAGGAGAAAGGTTTATTATGAATACTTAGTCAAATGGAAGGACCATCCAATAGAATATGTTAGTTGGTTGACTGAAGAAGAAATTCAAAAACATGGAAAGGAAGTTGAGGATCTCATGGACATGATCCCATGAATATTTTTTCAAGGGGAGTATGATGCAAGAGCATCATTGTAATCAATTAATGAAGCATGGTGGAAGGTGACTCTGCATACAACACCACGTACATTAACTAGTTTTGATTCCAAGGAATCTGTGTCATTTAATTTTGAAACCTTTGTAATTAAATATAATCTGAGATATAAAGACTAAAACCATTGTTTGTATAACCGAAAAAGTTGTAATTTCCTTTAATATTTGTAGATTGTACAAATTTTGAGCATCAACTCATATCTAAAATTGTAAATGACCATTTACTATGATAGCCTAGTGATATGATTGTCTTTATTAAGATGTGAAAGCACTAAATGATCTGGAGGGGAAGGCTCGAGAAGCCAATTCATGTATAAATCAATGTAATCTATGTTGAAAGTAAGTTTTTGTTGGAATGAAGAAGATATACTCTCAAATTTCCTGAGAGAGACTGTAAAATTTGTTTCTGTTATTTTTGGAATTGAATAGATATTGTGTTATTGTATTTCTACATCTATGTGTGTGGATGATGTCTATTTAATCAATGAATTTATGATTATGTTTATGTTTCAATTGTTTCTCTTCTGGTAGTCTCAGTCCAAGGAGTGCACAACGCCAATGCACAGTGTGTAGAGGCCAGCTTTTTACGGATTTAGAAGCTCAGGAGAGACAGTGGAATTTTGCAAAGAGTAAGCGTAAGGAATGCACAGGTGAATTTTAAAATTTCCAAGCTTAGGACTGTTAGCGCAAGGAGTGTGCAGGCCCATAAATTTCTAAGGGGTAAAAATCTCAAGAGAGACACACAAGTGTGCACTAGGGTTCACTTCATCAAAGTGAATGAATATTAGGAGAAATAGTGAGTGTAAGGTTCCAGGGAGGAACTAAAGCAAGTGGAGAATCCCTTTTTTTAAGAACAAGTGAACGAGATCTGGTCGTTAGAAATCAAATTTCCCCACAATATTTTGATCACTCAAAGGAGCATGGTCGTTACGTCTTCAGTCCTTCAAACTTTGCCACTTCAGAATTTTGGATCAGTTAGTTGTTGTCGAGACGCATGGATCCTTGAACCTTCGAAGCCCAGATTTAATCTCAGTTGTAAGTCAGGTGGACAAGAGATAGTCGTAAATATCCGAGTTATTCAAAATTCAATATTCTAGGTGATTTTGGTTTATTGTCATGTGGAGAAAGAAATTCTCAAAGACAGAGCCCTGAATTCATTGTCAGTTGTAGATCATGCAAGGGAGGCGAATCCTCATCCACCATCCAATCAAGTCTTAACTTTGGTGTTGGATAAGTGGAAGGATAGGGTAATACCTTCTCCTATCATTCAAGTCACTTTATGATCGTATTTGACCGATAAATACTCTGACGCATTTGAACGGATAGTAGTTTTGAGTAAATTCTCATGAAGTCCTGAGATGTGGTCACATGCACAGGTCGGCATGAGAAAAAGGACCCTCACAGATTTCAATTTCACACCCATTTGTTAAGAAGCCTATGGGTGAAGAAAATACAGGGTTCTGCGGGATCCCGTGAGCCACTTCAGCTCCTATGAAAGTTGATCCTAGACCTGGAGGTCGTTACAACCCTTAGGGGTTTTCATCATTGATGCATTCCCAACTGTCGATGGTGGGAGAACTTGCCACTGATGACTTCAAGCCTCTAGGTACTCATAGGACTCTAGGTCTCGTTTTGAGAATAGATGAGTTGAAGTTTATGGAAGGAGACCCACTAAAGGGAGAGCATTAAGGAATCTCTCATCATCTAGCACGAGGTACAAAGAAATAGTTTTATTCTTAAGAGGAGCTTAGATGAATAGGAGGTTCATGAATGAATGACCATGTACATCTCTCGCATGCACTAGATGAAAGTAGTGCACGAAAGAGACCCTCTAAATAGTATCCAATAAGGAAATTTTTTGACAAAGGCAAGGAAACCACCAATAGGGCTAATGGAATCCAAGACACTGCACAAATTCCAATGTGAAAATATATTTCTTACCATCGAACATAAGGGAAACCCCCCAGTCAGCGACCAATGAGGAGATGTCATCTGCTGGGTTCAAGGTTACCTACCAATGATGACAGTAGGCCCAAGGTGCAAGGTAGGACAACAAATTCATGTGATTTTGAGATACACTAAGGGTATGGCTGACATGCAAAGTCAATACTTCTGAGAAATGGATGACACGGGATTTAAAATTCCTTTGAACAAGAGAATGAGACATATGGATAACTTAGGAAGCATAGACTTTATAATGATCATTGATAAAAGTTTGTGATGCATGAGGCATAAAAAAACTCTCCATAGGGACTGGAAGAATAACTTGTCGGAGGAGTAAACTCTAAGTAACGAGCTCAACTTCCTAAGTTCATACAAAACCCAAACTTTGGATGAAAATGGACTCAAAAGTTTGTTCTTTTTTCAAATGCGACACGAATTTTGTTGATAAGAGATAATATTCTTTTCTCGCCCGTATTTTTTTTTGTTTTTTCATAGGCAAAGAAAGGTTACGATATAGAAGAGGAAACGAGTGTCGTGAGTAAGTGAATAGTTCCAAGCAGTGGAACATACTTGTGCTCAATTAAAGGAAGTGCATGCGGGCTATGGACACTCGGGGGGATGTTTCCTCTATGGGTAAAGGGTGTCAAGCTACAAAGGGTATATGGAAGGAACTGCTTGGCTAGTGATGCAAATTGTCGAGGCAAGAGGATTATAACAAGAAAGTGGGAACCAACAATAGGCTCAACATTGTAAGTAGGATGATGGAGTGCAATTATAACTTAACTCAAAAATGTCATTTTTCGTAGATTTAGTCCCCTAGGTCCGAAAAAGTATAAAATAATACCCAGGAGAACTCTTATATCCAATGGTGACTAGAGTATTCCTTTTTCATAAGTAGTCTACTTGGTCCAAAAAGGGTTAAACTTATACCAAATAGACGTCATTTCAAAACCATTTAACAAGTGTGAAAGAGACAAGTTCACTCAGTAATGTTTTCATTTTTTCAGGACTCAACAAAGAGCTTAACCAGGACTCGGGGGGAGTCCCATAGGTAATAGTGAGAATGCTCATGAGTGAGAAAATGGGGCTTGAATGCAAAGTCATATTGGGACTATAAGTAACTCCTGGTCCTATGGAATAACTTGTGCATGAGCACCAAATGACAAAAAGTCTCTAACTAGGGTACCTATGTTTGGTAATTCTCTACCACTTAATAATGACACTTCTAGTAGTAGTGAGAAGGTTATATATCACTAATAAATGGGTTTGTATATAGGGTGTATGAGTCACGGTCATAGTATGATGCAAGAATGAAAAGTGGAGTGAAAACCTATCCTATATGTTGGTGAATGAATATACCTGCCAAAGGCTTGAACGAGAAATATGACACTGAAAAATATATTAAAAAACCCTAGACAAAACCACTTAAAACCAAGTATTTCCACTGCGCTATTAGTGCATAAGGATAAAAATAGAAAAGATAGGGTAAAACTATACAAAGTGGGTAAAAATATTATTTTAATAGTAAAAATAATAAATTTTACCATACCATTTGAGTTTTTCACCCACATAGTTCTTTTTAGGCCATTTTACCCATGATATTCCTATGGTTATTGTGGTAGCTATGATCAATGGAATCATAAACCATCTGGACCAAGTGACTTACCATTCCATTTTCTTCCATTTCAATGGTTTACATTTAATTTTTAGTCCTCATGTTTTTAGTATTAAAGGTCATTACATAGAAACTAGGGTGTACGTAGGTGATAGATTATCAGGTCGTGTATATGACCTCATATACGTGGAAAAAGAAAATATTGCACACGTATATGAATCCCTATATGAGAATTTCATAAATTTATCCCACATATAAGTCTGTGAACAAGTTTTTTTAAAGGGTTTAACTCAAAAAAAGATCTTTCATTTGCAGGATAATTATTGAATGGAGGGAAAGGGAGCATGAGGAGTTATATGCAATAGTGGGAAGAGACACAAGGGCCCAAGAAGATTTGTAATGATGTGGCCTTTATAAATTTTGGGCTTTCAAAGGAATTAGGGCTGAAGTGAGGTTGCTCCAGTTACTGGTAAACTATTGGGATTTGGAGACATAGTCCTTTAATCTCAATGGGAAACCATCGAGAATTGAAGTGGGAGACATATACTTTATCACAAGATTGTCTCATCGAGGAGAGGTGGTGAATATCAAGGCTCGAGGGGCTGGAGGTGGTATGAATATGGAGGAGTACATTGCCACCCACTGTGCTGCAGGAACATATAAAGTAGGGAGCCAACTCCATATCAAAGAGATCGAGAACTTGAGTCTAAATATCATTGTTCTTGTACTCACACAGATATCAGGGTTGACCTCATTGAACTAGGAATCAAGCCCACTCATGTTCTATGTGGTGGATTGTTTGAGACCCAGTGTTTATGATTTATGTACCTCATTGCTAGCCAACATGAAGAGTCGGTTGACGGATTGAAAACAAGGGTGAATGAGGAATTTCAGATTTGCATCAATACTTTGTATTTTTTCTTTGATAGGGTTCCAAGCTTGAGCCCTAGAGTAGAGATTACTCCACACAAATTGTGTGATCCATCCATGTCACGGTGGACCAATGTGATGAGGCGGATAGGAGGTGGTAGGGTGCCAACCCCCTACAATGATGAGTTCTTTTATTGGTGGCACCAACAGGTCATATCCATTGACAACTATCCTTATAGAGGGATCGAATACAGAGGGGAACCTGACATGCCATTGCCACCAGGATCCACCTATGGGGATATTGGCAAGAAATGGTTTAATATATATTTCATTTTTTTGTGTTTTCAATTTTGATAAAGGAAAAATAAAAATGCAAATATTTTTGTATGGTATCAAGTATTAACAATTTCTTGTTATGTAGACGTAAGTCTACGATGACTAGATTGATTCCCACAACATCGATGAAGGGGATGAGGATATGAGATAGTAGGTGGGGACATGGAGAGAGTGCTACGGAATGTACATATGAACCTATATTGATTGATGCATAGGATTCCTATGGTTCAAGTGGAGGATCTGCCAAAGGCGATGTAGCGATAGATGGTGGGTGTACCCTGTGCATGGGTGTGACTCTTCCAGCATCTTGCAAAAGTCGTAGTGTGCTATCATGATACACATATGGAACCATAGGAACATATTCCATGGTTATTCTATGTACCGGACATACATGTATTTTGAGGGTGTGAGCCCCATTTTGTACTATGACACCATATTTTTTGGACTTGAAAGAATGAAATACAAAAAATTTGGTCTTCGACTTTACTTATATATGTTACAATGTATAAATGTATGAATGTGTTTTCTTTACTTAGTTGTGTCAAAAATTCCAATCTAAAATGTAATTATCATATGCATTAGATACTTGATTATAACTTCTAGGGATGTGATTATAATTGAGAGAATCAAAGTAACGTTCCAAAATCCTTACCCGTAGGAGTCGTCGGAGTAGAGTAGGATCCCTCACATGGTAATTTTCATTCAAATGACATACGACTAACTGGGAGTGTGGGTGAACTTCTAAAGATATAACACCATGTGAAATGGTGTCGCATAATAGATTTATAACAATGCTGTACTCAGGCACATTATTCGTTGATGGCTCCAGAAAAATGCCACATGAAGACACCAGTTGACCCTCAGGAGAGTAAATAACCCAAGGGATGGAAGCCATGTTCCATGTATGATGACTGACACTGTTCATGAATCCTAAGTAAACCGAAGATTCCATTGACATCTGCCAACCAAGGGAAAACTTGATAATAAAATTGATGACGCAAAGAAAAAGATAAAGAAGTATATACATTAATATAAACTAGTATACAAAGGTCATGACTCATGCCCAAGTTTGAGGGCTCAAGAATAATACCTTTTAAGGTAGATCCCATTTATAGGCTCGTCCATCATATTCCCCTCATAATTTTCTAATTCGTGTGCTCCTTTCTCTAGGACACATTAGATGATATAAGGACCATGCCACATGGGGTTGAACTTACATGCCCCCATCGGTTCTTTGGCTTGGTCATAAAGGAGAACCAAGTCATCCTCAGCGTATTTTCGAGGACAGACAAACTTATCATATTGAAGCTTAACATGTCGTTTATTCTCTTCAATAGATGTAGAGGTGTATCAACACTGCTCATCAAGATGCTCTAGGTGCACGAGGCATTCCTTAATATCAGATGTGTCAGGTAGGAGCTCAATTTCATATTTAAAGGAAGGGATTTCACATTCAATTGGAAGAATCGACTCCACGCCATGTACTAACTGAAAATGAGAGAAAACAATGGAAGTATTTATTATGGTTCGGTATGCCCAAAGTGAAGGGTAAGGCATCACATGCCAATCATTTTTAATCTGGCTTAAATTGTTTTTCAAAATGGTCTTGAGAGATTTATTCACTGCCTCTACCTTTCCATTTTTCCTGGGGATAATAAGGGGAAGAATAATCATGTTTAAACCCCATTTTTTATGCTAACTCCTTCATCATTTCATTTTGAAAGTGACTTCCATGATCAATGAAAATATATTTTGGGATTCTGAATCGGGCTCTAATCTGGTTGAACATGAAGAATTTTGTAGCCTTACCATTAGATTTAATGGTAGGCATGGCCTCTACCCATTTAGTAAAATAATCCACGGACACGATAATATGTTGGTGCCCCCCAACCGAGGTTTGGTTGTAGTCCATAAAATCCACCCCCCACTTAGGGAAGGGATCGACGATGATGACTGGGTGAAGAGGGGCTAGGTGCCAGTGCATTTTCTAAGCGAACAACTGACAAGGGTGAAACTTATTGACCAATTCAATGCAATCTTTAAAAATTGATGGAAAAAAATAATCGGCTCGCGATATATTTTGGGCTATCACAAGCCCAGATAAATGACCACCACATGCCCCACTATGACAATCATTGAGAACAACTTCAAATTCCTCATGAGTCAAGCAACGACATAAAATATTATCCACCCCTCGATGATAGAAAGTGTCTTTGATAATAAGGTAGTTCTTAGCCTGATGACGTATACGTTGTCGATTGTCTCTCAAAAGATGTTGGGGTAGCTTAAAGGTTTGAAGGTATATCAAAATGTCTCCATACCAGGGGTATGAAGATGAGATAATAAAAATATGTTCATCCATGAACTGATCATCATGAAAAATGTCCTCATCTAGTATAGGGAAGTCTGACATCAATTTGGAAAAAAATAGCGATTTCTTAGATTTCGCAGAAACAAAATCAAGATCAAATTCTTGTAGAATAAAAATTCACTTATTTTATTTCTCCCATATGATATGTCTGGTAAGTATGTATCGAAATTGATTGATATCCACAACTATGGTAGTTTTGAAAAGTAGGATATAACGTTGTAATCTATGAACCACATGTATAGCGGCCAAGGCTAGCTTCTCTATGTGAGAGAATTTAATTTAAGGACCAACTAGGTTTTGACTAAGATAGTAGACAATGTGCTCATGGAGTTCATCTTCCTTCTGAACCAATACCATACCAACTGTCCCTTCAGACGTGGCAATATAAAGAAAATAGTCTCTATTATAGACTGGGGGCTTCAACAGAGGCGTCGATACCAAATATTTCTTAAGAGAATTGAAGGATTCATGGGCTCACTCATCCCATATAAACAGAGTGTCCTTCAAAAGATGCATGAAACCTTTAGTTAAATTGACATAGTTCACTAGGAAATGACGCGGGAAGTTAGCCTTCCCCTGTAAACCTTGAAGTTGTCAAATGTTGCATGAGGGAGGAAATCAAAGTATTTCCTCAACCTTCATAGGATCCACAATAATCCCATGCTCATAAACTATGAATCCTAAAATACGACGAGACCTAACACAAAAGATTCACTTGTGAGGATTCAACTGAATGCGATAATAATGACATCTCTCAAATACTAGTCGAAGGTGGGTTGAGTGATCTACCCTCTTACGAGAGTGAGAAGATAGATAATCTAGGTAAGCTTTGATGATATGTTTAAGATCATGAAATGAAAGGCCATGGCATGTTGGAAGGTCACTCTGATATTTTTAATATCGAAAGGAATTTTCTGGTATGCAAAGGTACCCCAAGGAAAAATAAACATAGTCTTGTGTTGATCCTCGGGTTTGATATGAATTAGATTATACCCTGAAAATCTATCCATAAAGGAAAATACTTCACTTCCTACACATTCGTCAAGAATCTAGTCAATAAAAGGAGTGGGGAAGTTATCTTCAGGACATGCCTAGTTCATGTCCCTAAAATCCATACACACACAGATGGTTCCTTTCTTTTTATCTACAGGAACGGGGTTGTACACCCATTTGGTCAAGGGAACCGGGTATATGAAACCATCATTGAGTAGCTTCTCTACTTCTTCCTTAATTATGGGGGCCTTCCTAGGATTAACAACTCTAAGACATTTCCGAAAAGGTTTATCATTCAAATAGGTTTTAATTTCATGCTTGAAAATGTTGGGGTCGATCCTTGACATCTCTTCATATGACCAAGCAAATACATCTAATAATTATTCGAAGATATTAGTAAATATCTAAATTTCTTTAGGAGAACAATCCACATTGATATATATATTCTTGATTTTACCAGGGGTACGAGAGATGTCGATCGTGGCAGTAGGATAAATATTCTCCATATTTCCTTCATCACAAATACCATGCGTATCTAATGAAAAAATGACTTGACCAACCATATCACTCAAGGTAGATCTAAAGTCATCATGTTAAATCCTAACAATATCTAGGAGAAAATAGGATCGATGATGCATATCATCCCAAGGCTTATCATGACCAAACATGGCCTCTAATATTGCTTCATCCGAAGGTAAAGTATCGTCGAAGAAATCTTGTGAAAAATATGTTTGAGCAGCCCAAATGGGATATAAAACGGGATCCACCTCGTCCATCTGTGAGGAGGAAGGATCTAGGTCAACAATAATGTCTAGAATAAATTGATACACAAATTATGTTCCTGACAATGGAATTTCCATCCCAATGGGTGATTGACCCTCATATGACATATTTAGGGAAGTTAGGGTCCAAGGGTCATTGAAATATGAAGTACAAAAAGGAACAGACCTCATTGACGATGAAGACTCAATGGAAATGGCATGAATATGGTGAATTGGTGCCATGAAATCAAAACTACCCATCAATGAGGAATAGATCCCGACACCAACATCCTCAGTTTCCTACTGAGAATTTTCAATCACAGGGACCGAAGGTCCAACAAATGCACTAGGACTAGCGTGCACAAAGGAAAACCAATCAATCATCACTATATTCCCTTCATGAGTAAAACATAAAGTGAATAAAACTAATGACACAATGGATGTCATGTCATAAGTACAATTATGCCCTAGTAGTAAATTATAGTTGAGAGGTGCATCAACCACCTCGACGTCGGCCTCCATAATATTTCCACTTAACTAGACTAGGAAAGCAAGAAGGATATCGTGGGGTTGAAAATAACACCCATGAAATGCGGTCAACATAGTCATGGATTGAAACAGGGTCAGAGAGCCAATGGCTTTCCAACACTACTACATATGGGAGAATTATTCCACGAAAATTTTACACGTTTTCATTAGTTTCATCTTTTTTTTTAAATAAGGCAGGATTTTTGTCTATATTGCCATGAAAGTTCGTCACAATATCGACGAATAGGTTATTTTAACTTGGTCGGGATTTTTGTCGCTATTGCCATGAAAGTTCATGACAATAGTGACGAAAAATTTCCCTATCTCAGTGGTCAGTGTTAATGGCTAATTGACTACTTGATCTATATAAGCCTGACTTTAAGAGACTTTGTGACACAATTGCTATAGTTGCGACATTGTTCTTGGCTTTTGTTTGAGTAGTTTATTTTTTATGTCACCCACCGGTTGAACAAATGCAATTCTCGAACTACATAGCTCGGATTTTGAACTTGAAAGGTTAGTATGTTTTTTTTTATTGATGTACTCATTTAACTTGTAAATTTTTGTTCAAATGTCCAAATTTCATGTAGCTTGTTTTTTCTTTGATAATATATTATATGTGTAGTACCATATTTCATGTCTTTGGTTTTTGGATCTAGTT
>ML781789.1:1602894-1631032 GCA_009831015.1 Picea engelmannii | reverse complement strand
GTTCTTATACACGCAAGGAGCACAGGAAAGAGACCGAGAGTCGTCGGATCTCACTCGGAAATACCGACAGCTGTTGGATCGGGAGAAGTTGTGCAGATGTTAAGTGCAGGAGTTGGCGTGTAGAAAAAGTGATCTGCGCCGTCAGATTGGAAGCGGATACCCGACAGTCATCAGATCTGCAAAAGATGCGAGGGAGATAAGCCATCGGAGAATCGGGGATCGGGACTTTGAAATGTCCAATTCATTCGACAATGAAAACTCCGAAATCACGATATGCGATTTCGCGACTTGATCACAGCCGTTAAAGCAAGCATGAAGATCTGGACCGTTGATTCTTTTCATCGGAGAATCGGGAATCAGAGTTTCACGAGTCTCGTGAACAATGACAATGAAAATCCCGAAATCACGATATTCGATTTCACGATGTAATCACAGTCATTGGATAAGAAATGTTTTGGACCGTTGATCACAGCCCGTATCGGAGAATCGGGAATCGGGGTTTCACGACTCCCGTGAACAAGTGCATCAGAAACCCCGAAATCGCGAAATGCGATTTCCCAATACGAAATATAGTGTGTGGGCCACCAAGAAAGATCAGAGCTGTCCATCTGGAAGGACGCGTGGCAAAGGATCGGGCGCCGTCGGGAAATTGGAGATCCCGGTGACAAGGGATTTGTGCATTGTGAAATAGCAATGAAAGAAATCCTGATTGAATCTGGACCGTCAAATCCAGAAAGGATCAGGATCGTTGATTGCAGCTCGTATCGGAATTTTGGGGATCGCGAATTCAAAAAGGCAAGAACACACTGCAACATAAACCCCAAAATCGCGAAACGCGATATTGCGATTCAATCGCAACCGTTGAGTCAAGATCGCATCTGGACCGTTGATTTCCTTCAACGAAGAATCAAGGATTGGAGGATCGGGGATTTCGTAGGCATGTGCATGGTGACATCGAAAATGTCGAAACCCCGATAAAAGGTTTGACCGAGGTCATGTGTTGACGGTCATATGGCCCAAGGCATATAGCCAGCAGGGCTAACGGGTGTCAAGAGTACGGTGGAAGTCAGGTATTCAGAAATCGCGAATTTAAGAGGCAAAGAAACCGATACATAAGGAATCCCAAAACCCGATTCAAAAAGGGCGCGTAGGGTTAATTCAAATTTTAAAAGGGGGTCTGATTTCCCCCGAGCAATAAATATGGGACCCGATGAGCGTTGAACTGTTCCTGAACCCAGGGTTTTAAGAAGGGGTCGATGCCTTTTATACAGGCGAAATAGAAGGCCAAGTGAGGACGGTGATAGGCGGCAGGGGTCTTCCTTTTGGAGGACGTGGAGGCCGTTTTCTGACAGAAGGGATAATTGACAGGTGACTGAGGTCATTTGTGCAGGCCGCATGGAAGGTTTGAGGATGGAGGAACTTCATTATGGCAGTCGAGCAACAGATCTACACTGACAGGGAGTTCTTGGCCATGGGTTTAAAAACCATGAGAGCTGCGGTATTATATCCAGGTTTATTGATTTGTTTAATGTGTGTTTAGGAAGCTTTCGCAGTTGCCTGGCAGACTGTAGATCTGTGTTTACTCTAGGGATAATTTCTATTGTTGTCATAGCCACTAGATGAAACTGCCCGATCCAGTGTGAAAATTAATGAAACGTGGTCAGCAGTGAGTATGAGGGTTAAACCCTTCAGTAGTAGCCATCTACCAGTAGAAACTGGTGTTATCGTCAGGGGGTTGAAGCTCCCTTCCAGGAAAGGATGGTAAACGAGAGAAGGTTGTAGCCTTCAGCAGGTAGAAGCCTGCGTACTAGTATGAGTCTGCACTAGTACATTGTTGTAGAATGTTTTCTTAATAATAATCATTGAAGACAGAGACAACAGCAGTTGTGGTTTTCTCCCGATTTGGGTTTCCACCTTAAATTCTGGTGTTCATGTGTCCTATTCATCAGTGTTAGTTTATTTGGTTATTACTGCATCGAATCACTGCTTAATAGACATCTAATGAATGAATAAATTCGTAATAAGATCTCTGGATGCACTAATGTTTTCATGAGAATATACAACAACTGGTCTCTATAAAGTAGATTAAGATTTTTAATGAAAGAAAAGTGAAAAATCGATTGATAGCTCAAAATACTGATTCACCCCCCCCCCTCTCAATATTTCTCAACATGAAACTCATTTAATAGTAATAAAATAACTTACCATAATTATTTAAATAAGAATTTATTCTTCGATTTACTAAACCTATCACACCCATTCCTCATTCAACAATTTGATTCAAATCTTGAGTTACTATCCATTTGTCATAAAATCCTGTCATATGAGGAAAATGAGGCACCAAAAAATAAATTACAATTTAACCACATGAGGATTCTCTCCGATTTAAGTGCTCAAATGAAACTTGGGAATAGGTTGTCTTAATTTAGGTGCTCGAATCCAGGCGCAATCAGGCAATCTCTATCTCTTCAAGGTAAATTTAGGCAACTCGGCACACGCACAGGTGCAGGTTATTCCAGCTAGCAAGGCGTGTAGGTGTAGAGGTAGGTCTACATATTACGATTCATAACTGCAAAGTTTACTTCCATTAAATGAGGAAATCAAAACGCAGCCTACCTTCCCGGAAAAACGCAACCATAGGCTACATTTAGCTCCCTTTTTTTTACAGAGAAATAAAAGCAAGGCAACAGGTGGAGGGTTTTATACAACAAAGGAGAAACCGCTATGCATCTGGAAGGAAACATTCACTCTCTGTTCAACGCATCTATTAGACAGTTATGGCCAGAGATAACAGGGGGCGGCCAGAAACATTCAACACGAAATGCCAAAACGAATTCAACACCACAAATCGAATTCCTGAATGTCAAGCGAATTCAACACCACGAAAACGAATTCCTCAACTGATCATAAGATAAATAAATAAATTAAAAAAATGTCGAACGCCCATACATAATGAATCCCTAAATTCAGTTTAATTCCAAAACATAAACAACGGTAATATCTATAACTCAGGACAGAATGTTTGCCAACAGGACGAGTTCGAAGTTTTAGCTAAAATTGGCAGAGGTAAAAAAAAATTACACAACAAAACAGTCAAGGCTAAACTAGCACCGAGGAAAGATTACGCAACATTTACATGGTTTAACGCAAAAGGGGGCAGTAAGTCTATCTGTTTTAAAATTATAAAAAAAAATTCAACCGCAGGCCCAAACAGACAACGGCTTGAGCAATACTAGGATACGTCGGCAAGGTCTTCCTCAAGATCAACGAAATCTAACTTCTAACTGTTGGGAAATAAAAAGAAATTGAATGGTGCACACATAGATTTGAACACACAGAGCCAACAACCAGCAAACCCACGACATGCAAGAACGAAATTTCCAGAACCAATTTCAGTAACAAATTACCAAACCATTTTATTTTTTTCGGAAACAAGTCACTATATCCATATACAAAAACGAAATTGCCAGAAGAGTTTTATCAGCATGACATTGCTCAGTAAAATTCGTCATTCAGGGAATGGAGACGCAAGGCTAGAGTTTACTCAGAACTTGCACAGTAAAATTTTATAGCATTGATAATTACACAATTTTTCTTTATCTATTTAAATAATAGAGGTAAACAACTTTATTAACAGAGGTAGGTAGCAGTAGTAAGCCAATCCATTACATCGATATACCAATCCTAGCATAAGTAGTAATGCAATCCGATCTACTAAAATACAATCATACCGTTGCCGTGTCGCTTGCTCCGAGTGTCATCCGCGCGCTCCATGTCGCTTCTGATCGCCAACCGTCGAGACCTCACCGGTACCTCCCAACCAATGCTAGGGGTACTCTTCTTCCCCCTTAGCCCCTCGAGCTGCAAAGGGGCCACACAAAATTCAGATGGTAAGTCTAGCTTCCTAGCTCACCTCGCAAGGCCGAGCTACCACTCCTATCCAAGCTGGGAAATCCCAACTCTCCACAAGTAATCAGTCAAGTCACAATCCGGTAGCATAACGTTATGCTAACAGCCGATCCCGTTCTTCCTCATCTTCCCTTTCTTTTATAGAGTTTTTCCAACCTCCAACTTTCCCTAAATTACATTTTAATTAAGTTTTAATAAAAATATTCTAAATATTCTCCTTCGCACAAGTGTCGTCCATCCCCCTCTTTCCTCAAATAATTATTTTCTTTAAATTATTAAATTACTCATTTCCCTCACCCACCTAGAGTTGCTCCTAAATTTCCTCCTAGGTGTTCCTAGATCCCCTTACATGTTTTAAATAATTTCCTTAAAAATGAAGTTGCTAAATTAGCTCAAATTAGAAGGATCTTAAATGCAGATTTCTTACTATGTTGACCTCTCTTTTTACCATAAGTTCCCAACTTTCCTTTATTATGTTTCCTCCATTACTTAGTTTCCTAATTCTTATTATTCCCTTCTTTCCCCTTTTTATTAGAGCTAAAATGGCAGTTGCGCTATTTACTCTTTTCCCTTTATTATTAATTTAAAATCTTTTTTATACTTCCACAAGTTAATAATTTATTTCCTCTTTACAAATTTAAAACCACGGATTGTAATTAAATTGTTCCTCTCTTCATTTTACCCACTAAATTTAAGAATACTAAAACTATTACTTAAGTGGGTTTTAGTTTATATCTTTATTTTTATTTTTATAGAGTCTTTTCCTCAAGGCTAAACAAAATTTTACCCTAGAGAAGTTTTAGACTTAGGTTTAGATTCTGAACTAGGCGACAATTATTTAGGGAAGTCATTTTAAGAATTTCTTAAGGTGTTAAATGTCTTAGGGCCATCTAGGTTTGTTCTTTCCTCAACATCAATGCGACGTGCCCTTCAGGATGCACCACGTGCTCCAAGGGTGCCACTCGCCCCAGTTGTTTCTTTTGCGCGACGTGCCCTTCAGGATGCACCACATGCTCCAAGGGTGCCACTCGCTAACTTGTGTTTCTTTCGTGCGACGTGCCCTTCAGGATGCACCACGTGCTCCAAGGGTGCCACTCGCCAACTTGACTGATTGGTAGACATCTATAACCCCTGGAGTCAACAATCCGCCAGGTGAACTTGTGGGAGACTAAGGGCTCTAAGGAATAAGGCCCCCACCTTATTGTGTACCCCTTAGAATCATCGTGAGAGACTATCGTCGTCTGCCCTCACGGCATCGTGGATCCTCTCGAACTAGGTAATCGTTAACCTACAGTTTGAGCCACGACAAGAATGCTAGTAGGTTGTGGCAGGGCTGTTGTCCACACCTCTCCCTCAACCTCTATGGAAATCGTGTGTGGCCCCTTTACTCCATATGTGAGTCTGGTCAGCAAGCTATTGTCAGCCTGCATCATCAACAATCGTGTCAAAACATGTCAACATCATATCATCAAATCAATGAAATATCACAGTAAATAAATCAACCCAAATAGCACACTCCCTAACTCAATCCGGAGTCCAAGGGGTTCCACTGATGCCTCTGCATCCTCAAGTTCCAAAACCCTGTACACTTAATAAAACTGAGTCAATAGCACCTGTCTACGTCAAAGCAGTAAAACATCATGTCATCTATCATAACGTATCATAATCAAGGATCAATGTTTTAACATCATAAAAGTCCAGATCACTTGCGAGCAAGTGTCCTCAAAGAATAAGTTTTCTCAGTGCACCAGAGCGGGATGTTACATACACCCCCTCTTGGTCTAAACTTCGTCCCGAAGTTTCTCAGTATAAATGCCGAAATAAAGGTACCACAGTATCATAAGTCTATCTATCAAACAAAAATGGGAACTACTGACGCATATCATATGCGTCCTCCCAGGTCGCCGAGTGCGGACTATAACTATCCCACTGGACCTTGACCTGATCTACCAGTCAATGTCGTAACTATCGAATGCTATGATCTAAGATGCGGACCGGCTCAGCCGTGAGCGCTCCCTCGTCCGATACCTGCAAGGAAATCATGTCAATCACATGTGTAGGATCACTAATATAATGTCTCAAAACAGATACATGAAAAACATCGTGCATACGCCTCAAAGAATCAGGCAAGGCTAGTCGATAGGCCACGGGCCCCTTTCTCTCCACAATCTCGAAAGGTCCCACGAACCTAGGAGAGAGTTTAGTTCCCTTTCCAAAATTGATCGAACTCTTATGCATTTTAACCCGCAAGAAGACTCGATCGCCGACCTCATAACTACGGTCGACTTGGTGTGCATCGACATAACTCTTTTGTCGATCATGCGCTTCTTTAATCCTTTGTCTTATGGTTTACATTTTCTCTTCCATTTCTTGGATCACTTCTGGTCCCACCAGGACCCTATCCTCAAGCCAATATCAACTCAAGGGCGTCCGACATGGATGCCCATAAAGAAACTCAAAAGGCGCCATCTTAATGGTGCTCTGGTAACTGTTGTTGTAAGCGAACTCTACTAGAGGCAAGAATTCCTCCCAACGCTTTTGTTGGTCCATGTACATGCACAACATGTCTTCCAATGTTTGGTTCGTTCATTCTTTCTATCTGTCCATATCTGGGTGATACGCAGTACTAAAGTTAAGTTGGGTCCCCAAGGCCTCTTGGAAACTCGTCCAAAATCGTCCAGTAAACACCGATCCTCGATCGGATATAATATTCTTAGGCATGACATGCAGCCTCACAATCTCACTGGTGAAAACTCTCGCTATGTCAGGTTCCCGATACGTCATATGCACAGGAATAAAGTGAGCACTCTTCATCAGAGTGTCTACTACTACAAGAATCGAGTCATGTCTCCTTGCCGTCAGTGGCAATCCAACAATAAAATCCATCGAAATAACTTCCCATTTTGATTCTGGAATGGCATGTGGTTGAAGTAATCATGTCGGGTGTCTATGTTCAGCCTTTACCTGTTGACACTCTAGACATCTAGCCACATAGTTGATTATGTCGGCCTTGATTCCCTTCCAGAAGAATAAGGGTTTAAGGTCTGCCCTCATCTTCGTGACTCCCGGGTGAGCCATGTAAACTGCTCTATGAGCCTCGCTCAAGATCAACATCCTCAACTCGTCGTTTGGCGGTACGTAAATCCGACTTCTAAACCTCAATAACCCATCGCTATCAAATGAAAATCCCTCGTATCGTGGTACCATCATGGTGTTTTGTTCGATAAAACCCCCGACTTCTTTGTACCAGTCATCATCATGCTGTAAAGTGAGAACCTTCTTAGGTAGATTCGTCTGAAGAGGCAACAACGAAAATATGCGTGGCCTCCGAATCAAAGCATCCGCCACTCGGTTCACTGTTCCTTTTATGTAAGCAATCTCAAAGTCATACTCGCTAAGCAATTCCGACCAACGCCGTTGTCGTGTGTTCAGGTCGCTTTGCGTAAAAATGTGTTGTAGTCCACAATGATCAGTCTTTAGTTCAAATTTTTTTCCAACTAGGTAGTGTCTCCAAACCTTCAAGGCATATACGATGGCTAATAACTCCAAATCGTGCACCATGTAGTTCTCCTCATGCCTTCTCAGTTTCCTCGAAATGTAAGAAATCACTCGTCCGTCTTGCATCAAGACTCCACCTAAACATTCCTTGGATGCGTCAGTGCATACCAAGAATTCTACGTCCATGTCAGGAACCCTTAGTATCAACGTTGTGGTCAACAACTCTTTAATCATTCGAAATGCTTCCGCGCATTACTCAGTCCAAACAAAGTTCTTGTTTTTCTTCTGCAATTCCGTGATCGGATTTGCTATCTTCGAAAATCCCTCGACAAACCATCGATAGTATCCTGCTAAACCCATAAAACTACGCACTTCTGTGACATTCGTCGGCGCAGGCCATTCCATAATAGCCTCAACCTTGGCTGGATCCACGGCGATACATTCGTCGGAGATGACATGCCCTAAGTAGTGAATCCTCGATTGATAAAAAGAGCATTTGGACAACTTCCCATATAATTTGTGCTCTCGTAGACACTGTAGTACCAAGCGCAAGTGTTCATCATGCTCCTTCGTCGTCCGAGAGTATATCAAGATATCATCAATGAATACTTGGACGAACTTGTCCAAGTACTCGTGGAACACCCCATTCATCAAACTCATGAATACCCCTGGGGCGTTTGTCAGTCCAAACGGTAAAACAATAAACTCATAATGTCCAAATCGCGTCTTAAAGGTGGTCTTAGGGACGTCATCATCCTTGATCTGCAATTGGTGATACCCTGATCGTAAATCAATCTTGGAGAACACTGTCTCACCCTTCATATGATCAAATAGATCATCAATTCTTGGTAAGGGATACTGATTCTTGATCGTAGCCTTGTTCAGTTGACGGTAGTCAATGCAAAGCCTCCATGATCCCTCCTTATTTCGTATGAAAATAACTGGTGCACCCCATGGCGACACACTAGGGCATATCAGTCCCAGGTCCAACAACTCCTTCAGTTGTATTTTCAGCTCTTGCAACTCCGGGGTCGACATCCGATAAGGCGTTCTTGCTATCGGTTCGGTCCCCAGTTTCAGGTCTATGGTAAACTCCAGTTCCCTTTCTGGCAGCATCCCAGGCAACTCCTCTAGAAATACGTCTGCAAACTCTCTCACCACCGGAAGGTGTTCTAGACCTTCTGCTACTCCCTTCTCGTTTAGCGCAAGGATCGCATAAAGCTTGCACCCCTTGCGTATACTCTTCCGTAACTATAAGGAAGAGATGAACCTCAGGGATACTCCCTGGTTTCGTCCTACAATCACATGTCTCTGTCCTTCATCATCAATCAAGCTCAACCATTTTGTCTTACAGTTGAGTATCGCCTCATGCGATTCCAACCAATCCATAGCAATCACGACGTCATAAGATCCTAAGATCGTGACATACAAGTTGACCCTCATGACAAACTCTCCCAGGTTAAGGGCACAACTCGTAACCTTTCCTCCAACCTTCTGTTTGGCTCTCAAAGCCATCTCTATGAAGCTAAACTCGTCCTGTTCAACTGACTTTACCTTAATCCTTTTTAGTGTTGCACCAGAAATGAAACTCTCAGTAGCACCTGGGTCTATCAAAATACTAAGGGTCTGGTCAGTGACAGTACCTGTCATCTTGAGCACAGTCGACTGGTGCTCTGCCTAGCAGTTATTCACCACTGCATGAATCCGATGGGCCTTGCCCATATCTCCCACTGTAGTGGGTCCGACTATTCCGGACGCTCTGGTCCTCCCCACAGGACAGTCACACTGGTAGTGTGGCTCCCCACACGTCCAACACCCCTTATTCGGCCCAGTAGTCCTGGTACCCGAAGTAGAAGATGACGACCCACCAGCCTGGAACCCAGGTCTGTTCTGTTGAACGGGCCGAAACTGTTGTTGTTGCTGCGGGCGATGCTGTTGCTAATGTTGTGGTCCCCGATAAGGTGCCCGCTGCTGAGGCCGTGGTCGTCAGGGGTGTAGTGAAAGTGGATCCTATCTGGAAGCCATGATATCCCGACGTATATCTTGTTGGGGTCTAATGCTGCGGTGTACTAGATGAAACCTGCCCTGCTGGTCTCGCTGGAGTCCTGGTATGACCCCCACTGATGAGCTCCTCCTCTGCTATGAGGGCCTTTTGGACAATGTCGTGCAAGGTTTGAAGCATCAAGATCCTAACCTTTGCACGCAGGCTGCCATTAAGGCCAAACACGAACCTATTGACCTTGAGCTTCTCAGTGTTAAGGTGCGGAGAATATCGAAGCAGCTCCATAAAACGTGCCTCGTACTCAGGCACCATACGACCTCCCTGTCGTAATGCATTGAACTCATTGAGCTGACACTCAACGAATTCCTCTGAAAGATACCTCTCTCGAAACCGTTCCTCGAACAATTCCCATGACACGTCTTCAACGACCATGTTCAGCTGCGGTAGGAGTGTCTTCCACCATAGAAGAGAGCTCCCCTTTAGTTGAAAGACTGCCATGCGGACCTTCATGTTGGAGGTATAATCGCGAAGTGTTAAGCACATCACCATGTTCTCCAACCATGCCTCGGTTGCTGCACCGTCCGGGGCACCAAAGAACTCAGGAAATTTGACCTTCTCGAGTTCACGGTGAATGCTACCAGTAACGGCCGGTGCGTGCGAAAGAACCTCAGTAGGTGCCGGTGCCCTGGCCTCATCTCTGTCCAATCGGCTGATCAGTGCCTCAAACATGCACTGAAAAGACCTCATCATCCCGACCACATCTCCAACTACTATCTGCTCCTGTTCGAGAACTTACTCGCCTCCCCGGGGGTTAGACCCCTCTGGGGTGGATGCTATTTGAGGCATCATGCCTCCTCCCCTAGCACCTCGTCATCTGCGTCCGTGACGTCCTCTAACCATGATTACCTACATGCACACAATCAACTCGATCAACAACAGTATAATCAAATCTAATTATGTCAATGAAAGCCGTAGCGAATCCCAAGTTGCAGGTCGAACCCGCTCTAATACCATATGTAACAGCCTCCTCGTTATGACAACAACTCTGATAACAGGTGCAAAAATTTTTGTTTTTTAAAAGTGTGTGCGCGCGTGTAAAAAGGAAACAGACACACTTGACTCACGTCGCCACCCGATGGCTAACAAAACGCAACCACGATGATCACAACAAGAAGACATATGGCGCACAACAAGTAACTGCAAGCATTAAACAACCATAGACATAAGGCGCACAACAAGTAACTGCAAGCATTAAATGACATATTGTGTTATGTACAGTACGAACACAAATGGAAGAATCCATAGTAGTAGATTTTACTATTTCTTCACAGGAAAGCAGGGCGTTTAATCTTAGTTCTCTGCTCCGGAGAGAGAGAATGTCAGATAGGCTCCTGACCGACTGCTCAGGCAGAAACTAGTAATCTCTATTAGGAAGTCGCAGTGGTGGGAACTCTACCTTTAAAGAGCCTGAAACTACTGATATGACCTTAGAGGTTTGTCGCAAGAGTGGAAACCCTGCCTTTAAAGGGCCCGAGACTCTTGATACGGCACTGGATTCTTTACACCGAAAATAATCACACCCACAACCTTATATACTAAGGCTACATGGAGGTGTCTACATCCCACCTGACACAAGCAGACCAAGCAATGAAATGATTACAACCAAGTACAATAATAATTAAAGAAAAACCATGACCGCGATGGAGAGAGCAAGTCCGAATGGACTCCGACAATAACCACCCAATGGTTAAGACTCAGCGTTACCTATGACTCATTTGGCAATGAGTATAGATCAATCACTTCGTTTAATATCCATTAGTCGACAAGTTACCAAGTCCAACCTTAAAAATAAAGTAAGGTTAATTGAATGCAATCCCCATTTACCAACTCATGATAACTTATTGTACTTAAATCAAGGACATTACATTATATATGTTTTACCACTAATAATAAAATGTACGATATCATTACCATAAACGACAACACCATTTCATTTTAAATTAGCATGACTTTTCACTAATAGAAATCATATTACAAGACAATGACAATTATTAAAGCAAGTTCGGCAATAATCAGGACAGTAACACAACCATCATTATCGCAATTAGCAAAGTTATCTATAGTACAACAATTTGAAATAGTGAATCATTATTAACTTCTTAAGTTACTCACTACTACCTCAGTGTTGCTTGGGTGAGTACCTTTAATCAACTACAAGACAAGACAATTGATGCGACAAGTCTGACCTTAATTTGGGTTAAACTTTAAAATCTAGAAAACAATAATTGCACCCTAAATTCAAGTCTAGTTTAGCAAGGTCATCTTCCCAAATTGGCATAACTTACAAACTACTTCTGACAACCTTTCTTAATCCAATTTTTAATCAATAACCGAACAGTCTTAACAAATTAGCAATATAAACATTATATCATTAACAACTGAGCATTCTTTCAACAATAATCATCATGTCCAAGAGTTATATTTATTCTGGTTACGATTATATAAGTGAATTGTTCCCACAATAAGTAAATGAAACTCTTTTTATAGTAATAAAATAACTTACCCTAATTATTTAAATAAGAATTTATCCTTCTATTTACTAAACCTATCACACCCATTCCTCATTCAACAATTTGATTCAAATATTGAGTTACTATCCATTTGTCATAAAATCCTGTCATATAAGGAAAATGAGGCACCGAAAAATAAATTACAATTTAACCACATGAGGATTCTCTCCGATTTAAGTGCTCAAATGAAACTTGGGAATAGGTTGTCTTAATTTAGGCGCTCAAATCTAGGCACAGCCAGGCAATCTTTATCTCTTCAAAGTAAATTTAGGCAACTCGGCACACGCACAGGTGCAGGTTATTCCAGCTAGCAAGGCGTACAGGTGTAGAGGTGGGTCTACATGTTACAATTCAGAACTGTAAAGTTTACTGCCATTAAATGAGGAAATCAAAATGTAGCCTACCTTCCTGGAAAAACGTAGCCATAGGCTACATTTATCTCCCTTTTTTTTACAGAGAAATAAAAGCAAGGAAATAGGTGGAGGGTTTTATACAGCAAAGGAGAAACCACCATGTAGCTGGAAGGAAACATTCACTCTCTGTTCAATGCATATATTAGACAGTTATGGCCAGAGATAATAGGGGGTGGCCAGAAACATTCAACACGAAATGCCAAAATGAATTCAACACCACAAATCGAATCCCAGAATGTGAAAGCGAATTCAAACACCTCTAAAATGAATTCCAGAGTGCCAAAACGAATTCAACACCACAAATCAAATTGTTGAATGTCAAGCGAATTCAACACCACGAAAACGAATTCCTCAACTAATCATAAGATAAATAAATAAATTAAAAAAATGTCGAACGCCCATACAGAACGAATCCCCAAATTCAGTTTAATTCCAAAACATAAACAACGGTAATATCTATAACTCAGGACAGAACGTTTGCCAACAGGATGAGTTTGAAGTTTTAGCTAAAATTGGCATAGGTAAAAAAAAATTACACAACAAAATAGTCAAGGATAAACTAGCACCGAGGAAATATTACGCAACGTTTACATGGTTTAACGTAGAAGGGGGAAGTAAGTCTATCTGTTTTAAAATTATAAAAAAAAAAATCAACCGCAGGCCCAAACAGACAACGGCTTGAGAAATACTAGGATACATCGGCAAGGTCTTCCTCAAGATCAATGAAATCTAACTTCTAACTGTTGGGAAATAAAAAGAAATTGAACAGTGCACACATAGATTTGAACACGCAGATCCAACAGCCAGCAAACCCACGACATGCAAGAACAAAATTGCCAGAACCAATTTCAGTAAGAAATTACCAAACCATTTTATTTTTTTCGGAAACAAGTCACTATATCCATATACAAAAACGAAATTGCCAGAAGAGTTTTATCAGCATGACATTGCTCAGTAAAATTCATCATTCAGGGAATGGAGACGCAAGGCTAGAGTTTACTCAGAACTTGCACAGTAAAATTTTACAGCTTTGATAATTACACAATTTTTCTTTATCTATTTAAATAACAGAGTTAAACAACTTTATTAACAGAGGTAGGTAACAACAGTAAGCCAATCCATTACACCGATATACTAATCCTAGCATAAGTAGTAATGCAATCCGATCTACTAAAATACAATCATATCGTTGCCTTGTCGCTTGCTCCGAGTATCGTCTGCGCGCTCCATGCTGCTCCCACTCGCTGACCGTCGAGACCTCACCAGTACCTCCCAGCCAACACTAGGGGTACTCTTCTTCCCCCTTAGCCCTCCGAGCCGCGAAGGGGCCACACAAAATCCAGATGGTAAGTCAACTTCCCAGCTCGCCTCGCAAGGCCGAGCTACCACTCCCATCCGAGCTAGGAAATCCCAACTCTCCACAAGTAATCAGTCAAGTCATAGTCCGGCAGCGTAACGTTACGCTAACAGAAGATCCCCTTCTTCCTCATCTTCCCTTTCTTTTATAGAGTTTTTCCAACCTCCAACTTTCCCTAAATCACATTTTAATTAAGTTTTAATAAAAATATTATAAATATTCTCCTTCGCACAAGTGTCGTCCATCCCCCTCTTTCCTCAAATAATTATTTTCTTTAAATTATTAAATTACTCATTTCCCTCACCCACCTAGAGTTGCTCCTAAATTTCCTCCTAGGTGTTCCTAGATCCCCTTACATGTTTTAAATAATTTCCTTAAAAATGAAGTTTCTAAATTAACTCAAATTAGAAGGTTCTTAATTGCAAATTCCTTACTATGTTGACCTCGCTTTTTACCATATGTCCCCAACTTTCCTTTATTATGTTTCCTCCATTACTTAGTTTCCTAATTATTATTATTCCCTTCTTTCCCCTTTTTATTAGAGCTAAAATGGCAGTTGCGCTATTTACTCTTTTCCCTTTATTATTAATTTAAAATCTTTTTTATACTTCCACAAGTTAATAATTTATTTCCTCTTTACAAATTTAAAACCACGGATTGTAATTAAATTATTCCTCTCTTCATTTTACCCTCTAAATTTAAGAAGACTAAAAATATTACTTAAGTGGGTTTTAGTTTATATCTTTATTTTTATTTTTATAGAGTCTTTTCCTTAAGGCTAAACAAAATTTTACCCTAGAGAAGTTTTAGACTTAGGTTTAGATTCTGAACTAGGCGACAATTATTTAGGGAAGACATTTTAAGAATTTCTTAAGGTGTTAAATGTCTTAGGGCCATCTAGGTTTGTTCCTTCCTCAACATCAATGCGACGTGCCCTTCGGGATGCACCACGTGCTCCAAGGGTGCCACTCGCCCTGGTTGTTTCTCTTGCGCGACGTGCCCTTCAGGATGCACCACATGCTCCAAGGGTGCCACTCGCTAACTTGTGTTTCTTTCGCGCGACTTGCCCTTCAGGATGCACCACGTGCTCCAAGGGTGCCACTCACCAACTTGATTGATTGGTAGACATCTATAACCCCTGGAGTCAACACTCTGCCAAGTGAACTTGTGGGAGAATAAGGGCTCTAAGGAATAAGGCCCCCACCTTATTGCGCGCCCCTTAGAATCATCGTGAGCGACTATCACAGTCTGGCCTCACGACATCGTGGATCCTCTCAAACTAGGTAATCGTTAACCTACAGTTCGAGCTATGGTGGGAGTGCTAGTAGGCTATAGCAGGGCTGTTGTCCACACCTCTCCCTCAACGTCTCTGGAAATCATGTGTGGCCCCTTTACTCCATATGTGAGTCTGGTCGGCAAGCTATCGTCAGCCTGCATCACCAACAATCGTTTCAGAACATGTCAACATCATATCATCAAATCAATGAAATATCACAGTAAATAAATCAACCCAAATAGCACACTCCCTGACTCAATCCAGAGTCCAAGGGGTTCCACCGATGCCTCTGCATCCTCAAGGTCCAAAACCCCGCACACTCAATAAAACTGAGTCAATAGAACCTGTCTACGTCAAAGCAGTAAAACATCATGTCATCTATCATAACGCATCATAATCAAGGATCAATGTTTTAATATCATAAAAGTCCAGATCACTTGCGAGCAAGTGTCCTCAAAGAATAAGTTTTCTCAGTGTGCCAGAGCGAGATGTTACAAATGGTACAGGCTACAGATGCATGAACGTGATCCTATAAGAACTGTTATTGAGCATGATAATGGATTTACCATGGTTAATACAAGGGCATTTGAACTGGGTATAGAGCCTTATATTCTTCCAAGTCAATGTGAGCAAGTATTTTACTCAGAGGTACTTGGTAAAGAAGGTTGGTCATACGTTGTTAGATATGATCCAAGAGGAAGACCAGTAAAGTACAATCATGTAGCTGAGGATGAAGATAATAACGAGGAGGAATATCATGATTATGAAGATCAGGAGAAGGTGTCTCATGTAGTCGATGTGTCAGACGAAGAAGTTGATCATCCAAATGTAGGAGATGACGATCTCATTGACGATATCGATAACTATAGTAATGAAAATGACGTTGATGATGATGTTGATAGGAATGATCCTTTCACCAATATCGATTCTAAACCAAATCTTGATATAGATGTTGAGATGGATGAAGAAGAAGATGACTGATATTTAATTGTTGAAAAGAAGATGTATGTGTTTATATATTTTATATGATATTTATATGTTTTTATTTTGTATAATATAGTATATGATACATGTTCTTTAGAATTTCAAATTAGGTAATATGGGGAAATTGAGAGTGATGGGGGGGGGCGGGGGGTGGGGCATAATTAGAGCTTCCACCTTCACTTGGTTTCCCCTGTTTAGTAGAGAATGAACTATTCTCGAAACCAAGAAAATATTTGTGTCACGCCTAATAATACCAACAATGTAGGTATGTCCATCATCAATTCATCATGTAAACCATAAACCCTAATTTAGTGGAGTCATCGAAAGTTACCCCTAGTCTTAGTTGTCACCCTTCATGAGTGTTGTCACCCAACAATCATTATATCAGAAGGTTGGAGGCTTATGGGAATTGGGATCATGTAAACCATAAACCCTAATTTAGTGGAGTCATCGATTCGTTCCCAGTGAATGGATGCATTGTTGTTGACATGGAATGGGACAACACATGTACCTTCTTAATTTTCTTCCTTCACTTGATGTGGGTTTGGTCATTCCTAGTCATGAATTGAAAGTTGCCCCTACTCTTAGTAATCACCCTTCATGACAGTTTTCACCCAATGATCATTATATCAGAAGGTTGGAGACATGTGGTCATTGGGATCATGAGGCTTTATAACCCTACAGTAACAAGAGACATTAATTGATCAACTTTGACTAGATTTAAAGGTGCGTGCAATTGAAAATACTAACAACCCAAAACTAAAAGGGATCAATACACTAACTGTCAATGAGAGGTGATCTCGCCGTGGTGTGTAGGAATAGGCCTAACACCTTAAAAATTGTCATTATCCAAATATATTATACAAATTTTACAAGGAAATTGTACTAGGACTAGACACGGGCAACAATGACCTATGAATGGGGCCAACGTTGAAATTTTTTCAAACTGTTTCTGAATGCATTGAAATTTGACATGGATAGACTATTCACATGCCTTAACGATATGGGAGGGTTTTTGGACTCAAATTTGACTCACACACCCACTTTCTTCCATCATCAATTCATCATGTAAACCATAAACCCTAATTTAGCGGAGTCATTTATTTGTTCCCAGTGATCGATTTGTTCGTCGCGGTGTGATCGTTGGTGGAAAACAAGCTTGCAGGTGATCTACATTACCTTTTCTATGTGTCGAAATTCCTCTCTTTGTTAACCATATTCTCATTAGGCGAGAAGTCCTTGCTTACAATAATCATTTAGTCCTTCCCATATTATTTTCTTTCCCTTTCTCCATCGCCAACATCTTGAGATAGCTCATGCATACTTTATGTGCAATGTTTTCAGGAAACAAATGTCGAAAACCACTCATATTTTCCTCAGAGACTAGCTCAAAACTATCTGGAAACCCTTAGGTACCAATGCATTTTTGGGGGTCATTAAGTGCATTGACCAACACAATTTTTGGCATGTTATTTTCATTGACCAAAAACTTTTTTGGCATGTTATCTACATTGAAGGACATAGGAATAGGGGGAATAATCTGCATTGCCAACACAACTTTCTAGGTGAGTTTCTCTAAGGGCTCTTGAAACTCACTTTTTCAATTTTTAGGTTTTTGTTCCATATTTTTAAGTGCTCTTTAGGACCTGTAGGTTTATTTTTGGATTCTTTTGTTGTGGCTTAGGTATTTTGTTTAATAAAGTCATAAGGCTTGAGAAGAAAACCCCCTAAGGTGTCTAGTACCTTTCTTGGCCAAATTTCTTTTAGATTGTACTTTCATATTTCTGTTACAGTAGGCTTAGAATCAAAACCCTAGATTGTTGATTAGTCATTAGGAATCTCTTTTTACATAGTTCTTGGATGAAGAAAGCATACACCCTTGACGTCGCATTTTTCCTAGAGTTAGATTAGTGTGAGAAGCCATTGCCTTTATTTTTTGTTCTCTTTGACAACTATAGGTTAATTCTCTTTGTTGTTTTATATTTCCATTTATTTTATAATTGAAAAGTCTCTTGTTGAAAGAAAAGAGTTCCCTAGAACCGCTAGTATTTTACTTACCAATAAAGACCTAGATTTTATAAATGGTTTTTTTGTGAGCCAAAGAGAAAAGTAGATTGTTTTTTATTTTGAAATCTAAATTTTCGCAAGTACATTTCATATTTGAAGGGTAACTTAGATAAAGAAAAAATCATTTAATTTAGTACTTATCTTGGTTACTTACTTTCTCAATAGTTTAAATTTCAGCTAATTGTAATTTACTTTCATTTGCAAGAATTTTCATTTCAAGTTAGTCACACCACACATGCACACATCCCACACCTTAAATTGTATGCTTGGTTCATGACATCAATCTAAACCTAATAATAAACCATCTAATCTAACACAAACAATCCCACTTGGGCATCAAAATAATGTTGTAGTTAGGTTAATATTTTGGGGATAGGCATCCAAATAATTTCCCTTGGTCATTTCACATTGAAACACAGAGGTTGACTATTAGGTAACTTTCAAAATCCTTTCTTATGGACATGGTTCCATCTCGTTTGGTAACAGGCGTGTTATTTTAAAGTGGATAATTCCAAGATTGGGACCAGATGTATGATCAAGAATCATTTCTCTTTCATTACTGAAGTTCCTTAGATCATTAGATTTCATATTGAAGCCAATGAAACATGTTACATGTATTATTGAAGAGGTATCTTAGTGGTCATACTACTAGGTATCCTTACCTAGGTGGCTCTCATAGGAGGGGGGACACCTAAGATAGATTTCTTCAGGGCATTGGGATTTTATCATCTGACGTCTCCTAGTTATAATTGTCTCTTATGTACCTTCACTCATCCACATGGGGACCCTTACTACCCGTATTGTTGGTTGATTGGAAGGCTCTTATCCATAGACTAGGTGTTGTTTGAGTGAATCCAGTTATCTTATAGGCTAGAGACATTTCTCTTTATAGGATGGAGTTGTTTGAATTCAAATATATATGGGTGTTGGTACATGTAGTTCTATACCCATTTGTACCCCTTATGTTCCTTCATCTTCCTCCAACCCAAGTTCCACCATGTCTGGAACTAATGTTGGAACCAATATTGGAGCCAATGCCAACCAACCTTTTGTGACTTTTATGGAAGGGTTAAATATCCATGATTTGACCAAGTTAATCAATGATGTTATCTTCTATGATACCAATTGGCCCAATATTCCAAATAAAAATCCCTTTGACATCCCAATGTTTGAGGGTAAACCTAGAGAGTATCCCTCCAACCATATCGTGCCCTTTCACCTTTGGTTTTCTTCCAACTCCATAAAAAATGATTCAATTAGGTTGATACTTTTTGAATGCACTTTGATGGGCATTGCCACCAAATTGTATATAGAACAACCTAGCAATACCCATACAACCTTTGAGTTCATATAAAATTATTTCCTTACCTTCTTCCAACTTCCATTCCCCCATCGCATAGGGATAAAAATCTTGACCAATTTCCATTAGACCACAACCACTCACATCTCAGAACACATCCATGAGTGGCTTATAAGATGTGCCTTGTGAAAATCCAATATCAATGATCAATTTCTTATAGAGTAGTTCCTGGAATCCCTTCTTCCCCTCATCATCAAGGATGTATCCATGACTATGCCTAGAAATGAGGATGAAGTGATCCAAAAGAAACAATTGTACAATATTATTTATTCCCAATTGGGGTATCTCTATATTATCCTTCCTAATGCCCTCGCTCTCAGTCAGGTGACAAGGATGTATCCATGACTATATCTTGGGGGCTATGAGTTAGGGATTATATATATTATATAATATATAAATTATATTATATATAAATAATATAAAAATAAAAAATAAAAACAAAAACCAAAACAAAACAACATAAAAAAATAAAAAAAAATCGCACTACACCACTACACTATCACGCTCATATTTTGGAGCTCGCATGAATAGATGCACGCACGCAGAGTGGAGAGGAGAGGAGCATTGGAGCTTGCACGAATAGTTGCACACATGTGGAGTAGAGAGGAGAGGAGCATGGGAGAAGGAAGGAGAGGAGAAGAAGGAGGGAGAGAAGCACAGAGAAAGAGGGAGAGGCACACAGAGAAGGAGGGCACATGGGAGGACATGGGAGGAGGGTGCACTAGAGGAGGGAACATGGTTTTGAGGGCACACCAGAGGAGGGCACGCATTCGGAGGAGGGCACACGGTTTTGAGGGCGCACCAAAGGAGGGAGCACCAAAGGAGGGCACACGGTCGAAGGAGGGCACACAGTTTTGAGGGCGCACCAGAGGAGGGCACACACATAGGATAAATATGGTTTGACTTATTTCTCCTATCACTTGAGTGTGCATGATAATTGTTTGATGAAATGCTTGATAGAAATATGGTTTGATGGAATGTAATGGTTGTATGGATTTTTTCATAATGGGCTTGCAGAGTTCCCAAATATCACTTCCCAAGCTCAACATTCTTACCATGTGCCAAAAATTGTCACTATCTTCTATGTAATTCAAACCTTCCCGAAAATAGAGCACACATATGAGCTAATTCATCCTTTTAAAATGAACATAGATGGTTTTATATTAATGTGAAATATATAAATAAAGGTGGAAACTTGTAGTCCTTCATACAAATAATGACATCTTGAAATCTAGCACTCCAACATCACCTTTAGATGAGAGAAACAAGCTGGCCCAAATGGCACTTTAGGCCTTTTTCTGGCACTTCAAAACTTTCTTCCCTAGATTTGTAAAATGAACTTAATGCCCATAAAAAATTCTTCTAGAGAAAGCCAACTATTCTAGGTTTAACAATATTTATATCCTCACAAAAGCGATGTGTCAAACTATGATAATAGATAATTTGAAGGAGATCATCATCATTGTGCACCTCATCATTGACTACTTGTATCATCTATTAGGACTTTGGGGGTGTATCTTTGAATGAAGGAAAATATTGTATATTGAGCCAACATAAGTAACAACATACCTAACCTGGAACACTAAAGATACAATTGTTGGGAATGTTTCCCCATACCCCACCATAGAAGAGCTACCTCATTTATCTTGGGCTTGATACACACTGTTTTCTTTTCATGACTCCTTGTATTAGTGTCTTGTCTTAATGTTGTCCTAATCATCCTAGTCTCCTTTGCAATCCAAAAAATAGCCTTGGTTTTTCAAGTTGAACTTGGAGTTGTTTTAAAAGTGCTTAGTTGTATTGGATGTGCAAAAAAAGCAGAATATGTTCAACTTCTGTAGGTTCTTGTCTCTTTTACTAGGTTTCCCATTATCACTATATTTTTTTCCCTCCTTTGTTTGCTTCAATTAGGGTCACTTGGATTGGATGAAACTAAATATAAATATTTTGGTAGGGTCACATACATAAATATTGCAGGGAGAATAGTAATGCAATGATAACCAAAGTGGTGAGGATCCCATAGTCCCCCCACCTACCTTATGACAGAAAGGTCATTTATTGACAATCCATATAGGCTAAATTAAATGTGAAAAAACTATGCAATAAATTTTCAAAAAGACCAAATATCACAATCCTTTAGGCCATGATTAACCTAATCCTCCTTGTTGATGATTAAATATGATCCCCAAGGAGGTAAATGATACCTAATTCTTATAGGAGAAGTATTTGTCATGGGAAAGAGGGATGTAAACTTGTATACACTAAGTGTGGGGATAATATAAGTGGCATTGAGATCCATGGTTAATCTAGTTGATTAGTGTAAACGATCGTCACTTGGAATCACATGTTTGGGCACGTTGGAACATAGTCTTTGGAAGTTTTGTCCAATTAACAATTTGTGTAATCATTCAAATTGAGGGTATTATTGAAATTCAAGTTTTATGAGGGATGCAAGCTCGAGAAGCATCATATACACTCAATTTATAAGGATGAAATGTATAGAACAATAGGAATTATGGAATTGATGCACTCAAACATATACAAGTGAATTAAAGTGTTGTCACATAGAAGAGGAAAGTATTTTATCACATTTATAGATGATCTTTCAAGAAAGACATTTGTTTACTTTCTAAAAATAAATCATAAGTCTTTGAGCATTTTAAATTTTTTAAAGCCTTTGTGTATAAATAATTGGGAGACCATTGAAAATACTAAGGTGTAATAATGGGGGAGACTACACATTAAAAGCATTCAAGATTTTTTTTCTCTCATGAAGGGATCCAATTAGAATATACTTCCCCATATTATTTGTAGTGAAACAAGGTAGTGGAGAGAAAAAAATGGCCTATGGTGGATAATGCAAGGTGTATTCTTAAGAGTTTCATACTAACAAATACAATCTAGAGAAAAGCATGGAAACCACAACCTATGCCTAAAGTAGGTTACCTATCAAAGAATTGTAGAAGTTATTGTTTGGAGCATGGCATTGAAGGAAGCCAAATGGTTAGAATTTGAGAACTTTTGGTTTTCCATTATATGCATACATTATAGATAGAGGTGAAAAAAAATGGATGATAGGAGCACAAAATGTATTATGGTTGGCTATGGTTCAAAAGCAACTATTTATAGATTGTATAGCCCAATAGAACATTCAATGATTATAAGTTGAGATGATTTTTTATGAAGTTGCAGTGTTAGTGAAGCATCTAGATAACAAATACATAGGTAGGAGAAGAATTAAGCTTTTGGATGTCCCCCCAATGGAGATAATTGAGGAATATACCAAGGGAACTTCAAATGAAGATAATCATTCATTTTGGGAGAGTGTAGAAGTGAAAAAAACCTAACAAATAATTGTCGGCACTAAGAATATCAACAAGAATCCAAAAACTATTAGAGAAACTATGGAGTTATGCAAGGAATGTTGAAGTGCTCAAACCCCAAACAATAAAAATTGTGCTTAAAGGCCAAAACATGGTAGAATATAAACAAGCTATGGATGAAAAGTATGAGCCATTAGTGAAGAATCAAACTTTGGCACGTGTTCCTCTACCAATAGGTAGGAAAGAAACTAGTACTAAGTGGGTCTTCAAACAAAACAAGTCAAGTGATGCAATTGAGAAATATAAAGCTCAATTGATGGTGAAAGTGTACACACAAACTTAGGGTACAGACAACCCAAAGAATTGTATACCAGTAGTTAAGATGGCATCCATTATAGAAATCTCAACAATTGCAATAATGATGCATATGCATATCCATCAACATGATGTTGAGACAACACTCATTAATGGTATGTTATAGGAAGATATATGTATGGAACAACTTGAGGGTTATGTACAACAAGGAAGCAAGCATATGGTGTGCATGTTGCAAAATTAATTGCACAGACTTAAGAAATCCTATAGGGCATGATATTGACACATTGATTCACATTTAATGAATGAGGGTTTCCAACATTATACTACATATCTAAATATTTATGTCAGGCATAATGTCAAGTCTTTTATCATTTTCGAATTCTCCATAGATTATGCATTTGTATGAGCAAGGAGTTATCTTTGTTAAATTCTTTCAAATCAAAACTGTTGTAGAATTTGACATGTTGGATCATGGAGAGATCCATTAATCCTACTTGGTTATTTAAGTAGTAAGAGATTTGAGAAATAGGAAGTTTCATTTGAGTAAAAGGAGATACATTGAACATATCCTTTAGATATTAAGGATGAGTGATTTCTAAAATGTGAATACTCAAATGGAAATTTCTCAAACATTGTCACAAGATATAGGTCCAAGTACTCAAGTTGATGAGGAAGCTATGAGAAATATTCCTTATTGGAGTGTGGTAGGCATCCTTATGTATGAAATAGTATGCATGAAACTTCATATTTCTTTTGCAATTACAAATGTAAGTGATTTATAAAGTAATCTTGGGTTGCAAAATTGGGAAACAATTAAAAGGATTTTCACATTTCTCAAAGGAACATGGGAATCAACATCTATGAGAGAATGTTAGATGCAATGCAATTGTTTGGATATTGTGATGCATATTGGGAAGAATATGTTGTTGAGTTCAAATCAACATCTAGATATTGCATCAAGTAGGTTGTTGAAATTGTCTCATGGAGAAGAAGTAACCCACCATTTCCTTATCAAGTGCTAAAGAAGAACATGTAGTAGCAAATCATGCAAGTAAGGAATTGATGTGGCTAAGAAAATTACAAAAATATGTTAGGTTAGAGAAATCGAATCCTACAATTTTAAGATGTGATCACCAAAGTTTCATTGAAATGGCTAAGAATACTAGGTTTCATGCAAGAATAAAGAGCATTTAAGTGCAGTACCATTATGTTTGTGAACAATTGGAAAAGTACAAATTTTAGCTTGAGTTTTGTGAAACAAGATAGTTGATCACTAACGTAATGACAAAGGTACATATTCATATGGATTGAGAAGTCTTGTAGAGTATGAGGATAGACATGCATAGCTTTACTAATCCCCGATATGTTTCGATTTTGAGGAAAAGCCCTTAATTCTAGATCATCCCACATTGTTAATGACAAGTTAATCACCTCATACTTTCAAGATTTATGCAAGTTTTGCCACAAAAGATCAAATAAACATATGACATTTTGGAGATTGGTTAGGGATCATTAATTTCAAAAACTTCTATTAAATATCAACACAAGACTTAGCACTAATTTCTAGTGATCAAATTTGAAGATTCTATTTCCCTTTAAGACCTGCCCTTCAAGGATTATTGAGCCTTCATGGCATTAAAGGTCATGAGTGGTTGAAAGGATATCGCTTTATGCATAAAATTGTCATTAAGAAAAACAATATGATTACTACTACATGGAAATTAAGGGTTTATCAAGAAAATGAAATCAAAGAGAAATATTTCCTTTCCTTAATCCATAGAGTATATGATAGGGTTTTTGGTGAGTGGTCAAATGCCCTATTTGACACAAAAAAAAAAAATTGTACCAAAGGGCCTAATAATTAAATTATATCTATTTCATTTTGATCATATGCATAGAAAACATCAATCTAGCCTCTTTCGACATTCACATATTCAATTTAGCTAGAAAGGCTAAAGTTTTGCGCTCGCATAGAACATTGTTTTCCTAAAATTGACAAATTTATTCACGATTTCCATCCATGGTATATGCTTTTCAATCTACATAATTGATGCATTTGAAAATCATCTAACAATAAAATATTGTTTTATGGTAAAGGTCGCCTCATACACTAAATACACTTATACATAAAATGTCATCAAATAACTCATCTTGCTTCAAAATTTGATCGATGTCTTTAGTGATAAGGAACAATGCCAATAAGAATAGATGAGACAATACTTTCATGCTCAAGATTAATATCTCTATCACATCACCTTTCCATATACCAATCCCACAACACTTACCATGGAGCTTCTCAGAGAAAAAATCGCTCAATCCTTGGATGGAAACTTGCAAGCCCCTTGTGTTATATGACACCGCTTTGCTAAACATGTCATAATGTCAATGGCATATGCTTGAATGCACTACTTTAATTCCCTTTTGTAATATCCTAGTTTTTACCCCTTAATTGTAATATAATAAATCATGTATTATTTTTTTAATATAGTTTATGAAACAAGAATCAAGCCATGTGGTCTGAGATATAACGATCCCATGTTGTAAATATGTGAGATGCATTGTGAATATTCCAAGTGTGGAGCTCAAGGCCAAGTCCCTACTAGTGAATGCATAAGAGTCTAAGTGGTGGGCTAACTTTATAATGTGGTGGGTATATTTCTTATAATAAGTTCATGGTTTTATAAAAATGGAAACGCACAATAATATAATCGACCCTAATTATTTCTTGAGGGAGAAACAAGGGGACTGTGATACCACAATAGGGGAAGAGGAAAGGGGATTTTTGGTTGATTTAGCCTTATAATTGTCCTTGGGGTACTATCTTTTCTTTCCTATGTATCCTTACAACGTTCTTGTCAATATTTGACTTTTGGGTTGGTCTAAGTAAAAGTCCCATATGTGTCATATCCTGAGGAAGAGAGAGGGGTATCATGCAAGAAATTGTTTTGCATTGTCTTTCCCATGTATCATTTCTTATATTCTCATTTATTCAACCATTTTTGGGCATGGAGAGGATGTTGGAGCATAACCATAACTTACATTAGTTTATACCTAGTTTATACCCCTAGATCTTGGTTAATACATTCCATCACACTTTATTTCACCTAATTTGGCCACATAGAGAAGAAGGGCGCCTCATCCCAAGAGTTTAGGGAAAACTGCTATTTTTAGATCAAGACTCAACTCTCGGTTCTTGATTTTCTTGATTTTCTTGATTTATTCTTGATTTATTAGAACTCCCCCATGAAAAAAATAATCCATTATTGGGGAATGCGCACCTCCTCTTTGAGTGAGAGATTTATTCCTTAATTAATGATTTTTTCCGTTACTATTATTAGTAACTGTTATTTCAAGTCAGTTAAGTGAGTTGGAACTGCTTCTCTTGTCAGTGAAGTAACCTTAAGTGAGATAATGTGCATCACTTGACTCTTGTGGGCATTAATGAGTGTGTGACATGTGTATTTAGTGGTCTAGGTCGAACTATGTGGTCTCCCTTAGCCCATGACACCTATTTTAGCTTTTTCTAGCCTTTTTAACTAGAATTTCTATGTTGGAAATCCTATATATTCACCTCCTCTCTTCCTTTTGAGGATGTTTTCTCATGTATATTCATTTTTTATTAATATAATTCTCTGATTTATGGAGAAAAAACTTTCTCTCATCTCTTGAATATCAACAAATTATATGTGTTCAATTTAACTAGAATTCTAGATCTATCGGGATTTCTGCAGGAATTCTACATGGTATCAAAGCTAGATTGAATCTAGTGGATTGTACATGGTTTTATTTGTAGGTATAGATCATCAGGAGGCGCATCAAGAAGCAATGGATCATCTCTCTCATCCCACAAAATTCGTTCTAAATCCTTTCAATTACTTCGAATGGAAGACAAAGATCTCTTTGCTCCTCTGAAGCAAAGGGCTTTATAGGGTAACAATGGGAACAAAGAAAGAACCGACTGTTGTAGCAGAGAAGATCAAGTATTTCAATCAATTAGATGAAGAAATTGGGATAATATTCCTATCAATTTCTAGATATCTCCTCTTTCATGTTAGTGGAGCCACTACTCTCGATGTGGTATGGACCACATTGGAAGGACTATTCGGTAAGAAGGATGCATTGAGAGTGCATCAACTGGAGAATGAACTCATATACCTAAGTCCAATTGATTTCAGCAACCTGAAAGAATTCTTCACCAATTTCAAATCCCTCCTTGTTGAACGTAATGCATGTGGAGTCAATAAAAAGAAGGCCAGCTCATCCTTTCAATTCTCTCGAAATTAGGCCCTAAATATTTTGTATTTGCATCATCTTTTCAAGCATCTAAATTGACTCAAGAAACATGGAAAATGCCTCCATTGAATTATTTCATTGCATCATTGACTCAAGAGCAAGCTAAATTATTCCAAATGGGTATCATCAGGCGTTCCAAGAACCAAGCACTTGTGGCTATTGATGCTCCAAAGAGCAATGTAAAAGAAAAGCAAAAAGGAAAGGGTAAATTTCCTGAATCGAAGAAGGACAGATCCTCACAATATTCCAAGAAATATTCTGAGCCTAAGGGTAATAAGAAGAATGAAATAACACTTTGTATATATTTTTCCAAAGGTTTTCATCCTGAAGAAAATTGCATGAGGAAGACTATCGATGAGATGGCTAAGAAATTGTAGCAACACAATCTCACGATGCCCGAAAATGCAAAGAAGAAATATGATAACAGAACAAGAGGGAGAGCACGAGATGGTCATGATTTAATGGTTGTCACATCCACCCCATCAGCTTGGATCCTTGATTTAGGTGCATCAAACTATATGGCTGCATCAAAAGATGAATTTTCCTACATCAAAGAAAGCACCAGATCCCCAATTTACTTGGGAGATGCCACACCCACAAAGGTGTGCAGAGAAGGAATTGTTTATCTTTGTTAAGCCCTAATGTTGGCTCATTACCCCTTAATTGGGGCATATTAGATTAGTAATGCTATTTTATTTATGTCGGCTTTAGGCCATTAGTTGTAATTTAGATTAGTAATGTTATTTTAATTATGTCGGCTTTAGGCCA
>ML781789.1:1575027-1597581 GCA_009831015.1 Picea engelmannii | reverse complement strand
GTCTCCTATATATACCAAGGAGACATTTTCATTTTGAATCATCTTGTACTTGAACATTTTAAGTGGGGTAAAAGGAGGTTGCCCCCTCGAAGAGGCTTATTATCTGAAATTATCTCAATTTCAAGGCGTTGAGTACTTTTCCTAAGGTTTTTCCATGCTATATTGATGTTTGGTTCTTAACAATCTTGAAGGGGGATGCTTCAAAAATGTGCTTCATGTTCTCTTGCTTTCTGCAAATCTTCTCTTGATATATCATATCACTTAGGAAGGTGGAGTTCACTCCAGACTCCATAATGATTACCGACATTTCCACAGGCTCACAGCTTGCAGATGGAATTGCAGATCACGATTCTCGTTTGTATTTCTTCTCCCACTTTGTTCCTAAATATATTAGCACTGTATTTCTGTCACAATCTAATAATATCATCATGTTATGGAATGAAATATTTGTCCATTTGAACTATAAGTACTTGCATCAACTCAGCAAGAAAAACATGGTAGAAGGATTGCCAACTATTAAATTCACAAGCAGTGTATGTCAAGGATGCATTCTTGGCAAGCATCCAGAGAAAAAGTTTGAAAAAGGGAAGGCACAAAGAGCTTCTTCACCTCTTGGGATGATTCACAGTGACATCATGGACCCATTCCCACAGCCTTCAATCAGTAAGGCTCGATATGTACTCACCTTCATAGATGATTTCTCTCACTTTACTTGGGTATTTGTTTTGAAATTAAAATCGGAAGTATTTGAATGCCTTATAGAATTTAAAGCACTTGCTGAGAATGCCTCTGGGTGTAAGATTAAAAAACTCCATACTGATAATGGGGGGGAGTATGTAAAAAAATATGTGCAGTAACTTTGTATTGATGCAGGTATACAACTACAACACACATTGCCATATACACCATAGCAAAATGGTGTTGCGGAGAGAAAAAACCAGTCCTTAAAAGAGATGGCCAATTGTATGCTACATTTGAAATCATTAGCTCCCAAGATATGGACTGAAGCTATTAGTTGTGCAGAATACATTCAGAACCAATTTTCTCACAAATCACTCAAAGGAATCACTCCTTTTGAATGCTGGACCGGTAAGAAACTGAAAGTGTCGCACTTTCGCATTTTTGGTTAACGAGCATGGGCTCACATTTCGACAGATAAGAGGAAGGATTTGGAGCCTTAAAGTGATGAATGCATATTTTTTGGATATTCTGAAGGTGTCAAAGGATATATATTGATGGAATCTCACAATAAAAATTTCATTCTATCTCGAAGTGTGAAGTTTGAAGAAGAATCACTGCATGATTTTTCAGAAGACCTTGCCGAGGAACCGCTTGTTGTCACTGATGAGGAGGAGTCGGAAACTTCTTTGAGCACTTCAAAGAAGCCATGAGAGTAGCCTTTTGGGTCTGATACAAAATATGAGGAGAATTTCATGGCTACTCCAACTCAGTTTCCAACTTGGGTAGAGAAAACCCTACAAGATGCGGGTGAACTAGTCGGTGATCTTGCGGATACAAGAAGGACTAGATCACAGTTTTTTGGGGATCCTCAAGCCCTAGATGCCATGGAACCATTTTTTCCCATACATTGTTATATGACACTTGGTTCAGCTCCACAGTCACACTCTGAGGCTGCTGGAAACCCACTTTGGGAGGCTTCCATGGATGAAGAGTACTATGCTCTTATGGACAACAACACATGGGACTTGGTTCCACTTCCGAAAGGAAGAAATCTTGTTCGATGTTGATGGATATATTGAACAAATATTTCTGCATAAGGTGATATCAGCAAGTACAAATCTCAAATTGTCACAAAAGGATACCCACAGGTACATGGCATAGACTACACAGAGACATTTACACCTGTTGCAAAAATGGACTCAATTCAACTAATTTTGGCCATTGTTGCTTCTCGCGGATGGGAATTTCATCACATGAATTAAATCCATGATAAGATACATGAAAAATTCATTTCACTACATTACTTCCCCATAGAGCAGAAGGTTGCAGACATCTTCACCAAGTCCTTCACTGAAAAGAAATTATCAGAACTGAGAGCCATGATTGGAGTGGTGGAGACAACTGAGTAGGTCACTTTTGGCGACTCAACATTTTTTTCCTCTTTTTTTTTGGGGGCGGGGGGGGTTCCCATGAGGTTTTCCCTCTTTCCTCTTTTCATGAGGAGTTCTTTTATGTAATGAGTACCTAAAATGGCCAAGTTGTCGGGACTCAAATTTTTTGTCATTACAGTTAGGATTAAGGGAGGGTGTTGGAGCATAACCATAACTTACATTAGTTTATACCTAGATTATACTCCTAGATCTTAGTTAATACATTCCATAACACTTTATTTCACCTAATTTGGCCACATAGAGAAGAAGGGCACCTCATCCCTATATTTTAGGGAAAATTGTTATTTTTAGATCAAGACTCAACTCTCAGTTCTTGATTTTCTTGATTTATTCCAACTCCCTCATGGAAAAAATCATCCATTATTTGGGAATGCGCACCTCCTCTTTGAGTGAGAGATTTATTCCTTAATTAATGATTTTTTTTGTTACTATTATTAGTAACTGCTATTTTGGGTCAATTAAGTGAGTTGGAACTGCTTCTCTTGTCAGTTAAGTGAGCTTAAGTGAGCTAATGTGCATCACTTGAATCTTGTGGGAATTAATGAGTGTGTGAAATGTGTCTTTAGTGGTCTAGGTCGAACTATGTGGTCTCCCTTAGCCTATGACACCTATTTTATCTTTTTCTATCTTTTTTAACTAGAATTTCTATGTTGGAAATCCTATATATTCACCTCCTCTCTTCCTTTTGAGGATGGTTGCTCCTGTATATTCATTTTTTATTAATATATTTCTCTAATTTATGGAGAAAAAACTTTCTCTCATCTCTTGAATATCAGAAAATTATATGTGTTCAATTTAACTAGAATTCTAGATCTATTGGGGTTTCTGCAGGAATTTTGCAGAGGATAAAAACCTCCCATTATATGGCAATGTTTCTCCATAATTTTCATTGTTGTTTTGATCGTTGTTATCGTTGTAAATGGTATAAATTTCCCATGTTTTAGTGGTTGGTAAGAGCCCATAGAAGTTGGGGAAACTTGTTTTTGAAAATGTGGATGAAAAAAGGATGGTTGGAGAGAAACCATGCTTAGAATTTCCACAATAGTTAAGACAATCCTTTAGACCTACAACCCAATTATTTTTCCTCATTGATTGTTCAAATTTCACCACTAAAGTGTACGGAGGTATACATACCCTACTCCCCTTTGGATTTGAATGTGTGACCACTTAGGAATAAACACATGTTCTTAACCATGTGCTTCCATAGAAGGAACGAAAAACACAAGTTTCAGGTTTTGAAATCTCATGTAAAAGTGATGAACACTAATGAAATTTTACAGGGAAAATGTCTCTTATGGAGAAATTTTCCCACCATCAAATATAGTGAAAATGTCTTTCATCAATATTCTTAATATTGATGATAAAGTGAAAACTAATATTGGAGTTATCAAAACTGTCAAATTTGACAGATTATTTAAGTTTGAAATTCCAACCATGTGGTGAGCCAACAACCCATCACATATGGTACTCCGAATCAATGCTTTTGGTTTTTATGTTCATGAGTAAAAGTTGGCCCTATTTTCCATGTGAGCTTAAATTCTTTGGAACTACATGGTAATTCATTTATGATGCTACTGCCCTCATTTTGGAGCCAGATAGTCAATGGCTATCTGAAAGCTTTAAAGTCACACATTATGCGATAGATTGTCACGTCTTAAAACATCGTGTTGGATCAATCTGTTTAGACACCCCCCATAGATCCCTCCCCTCCAACATTATTTCCAACTCGAACCTTTCCTCCATTCCCTATTAGCCACTAAAGGTGCTTTCCAAATATGTGAAATTCCAGGATCATGGATTTCCAAACTATCGATCCCCACTCAAACTCTTTGATAGATCTCAAATCCAGTTCTCCACTAAGCGTCGGGGGATATGCAACTTTATGCAACTTTATGCAACTTATAATATGAAACTATATGCAACTTATGCACAACTATATTGCAACTATATGCAACTATATTGCAACAATTTTGTATGCAACTATATGCAACTATGTAACATGCAATTTATGCAACTTAAGCAACTTTATGGAACTTATGCAACTTTACGCAACTTTATGCAACATGCAAATTTATGCAACAATGCAACTTATGAAACTATGCAACTATATGCAACTTATGCAACTATGAAACTATATGCGACTTATGCAACTATATGTAACCATATGACGGATAAGTATGGCAATTTCAACTTTATGCAACTAAATGAAACTATATGCAACTGTGTTGGTACCAAAAACGTATATTGGCACGATAAATTATCTTCTTGTTTCAACGAGTGTGGGTACCACCAAATAGGTATCTGTCGGATCTATCTTCCTTGAGTGATGATCAAGATATACTAAGAGAGGTTGAAAGTGAGACGTGTTGTACTAGATCTACCGGTTCTAGATCAACTAGGTTGGAAAGGTAAGGAAAATATTTCATACCCACATGCAATTTTTTATTGCCAGCAGAGGGTCGTTTAATTATGATGTTGAGAGCATAGGTGACATTGAGTTTCCATTGAGGTATAAACATCTAGTGTAATGACGGGCACCTAAGGAGCTACCTGACGTGGACACAAATTTCTTCGTCGGTGGGAGGATGTATCACATTGCTCCTTCCTCCTTACATGCATTGGGGTTATTTTCCATAGATGGCATAAAGGTCAGATATGACACTGTAACTGAATTAATGGAGTATGGCAGACCATTATACAAATACAATCACTGGTTGATGTTGGTCCGATATACGCAAAGTATGCAGAGATGCGAAGTTTCCGCAAATTATATACAACTACTAGATAACAATCAAAATAAAGGGGAAACTATGTATATTGATGGAAGGCCAAAAGCTACTGGAAACATTGTGGTCTTTATAAATAGTACACGACCAGTGGCAACAATTAAGAAACCAAATTGCATATTTGAGACACGCGAAGGAAATCGTATATTTGTATGTGCAACAAAAACAATAGTTCCAGGTGAAGAGTTGTTGATCGATTACAACTTAAATCAAATAGATGGAGGGGGTGCAACTATGGGGGTAAATATCTTACATACCATTCAACTCTACCTTTGATCAATCATTGTTACAATTTATCCCTGTAATATTTCAAATTTTTACTGCATAATTTTTTTACAATTACTTTCATAACTCTTGTTGATTAATTTATTGTGTCAACATATATCCAGGGTGATCGTGGAAAGGCACCCACTTCGCCTCAGCGGGTTGCTGGATTACTGAGAAGGGGGGTGAATCAATAATAATGTAATTATAATCCTTTTTCTTCAAATGTTATATCAATGTAGAATTATTATCCAATAATGAGCAGTAATAAATAAACAATTACACACATGCACAGTACACCAGTGTTTTACGTGGAAACCCAAATCAGGAGAAAACCACAGAATGTTTTTTCTTATATGTCTTGAAGAATTACATTCATTGGAAGCACCAACTTCCTTTGTTTTCAGCTGCAACTGGAAGGAGGCTCCAACCTCCTAGTTTCTCAGGCTACAACCTGAGGGAAGCTCCAACTCCCCAAATCTCTGGCTACAACCAGAAGGAGGCTACAACCCCCAATTTTCTCTGGCTACAACTAGAATGTGGCTACAACCACTTGTCCTTGCCCCGTCCAACCACCCTAAAGTAGAAGTATAATGATGGAACCACTATCACACTATCACTGTGAGATATACCATTGTAAACCTATACCAATAAACCTGAACCATGCATCAACTTGTACCTCAACCTGTAATCAACATGTACCATACACAAGTGCATCAACCATGCACCAACTTGTACCAAACAACCTATAATCAACCTGTACCATACACAAGTGAAACCAACCATGTACCAAGTATGTACCAATCATGTGTCAACTACGCATAAACTATAAATCATCAATATGTACCAACATCATCAACTATACACCTCATGTATGTGCCACCTCATCAACTACTTGCCTCAACCATGTACCCAACATGTACCTTAACCAAAATCCCTCATCAATTTCATCATCCAAATATGATTTGTAACTATGTAATATACTTGGTGTATATGATCACATACCTACAAACCTTCCTTATCATTAAACAAGAAGAGACTAGCATTTTCATCAAACTTTTCTTTAGTCTCACATGACTAGTTTTGGATTAGTCAACAACCCTAACTTGAAATAATCCTAACGTTGTACCTGTAATGAATAATATTTGAAACTGATACAAAATGTTCTTTGGTATGTTTTATGCAATTCCTCCAAGTTTCACTACTTGGAACCTCTCAGAAAAGGAGTTATAGCAAAAATGGCACACCTTGCTGAATTTTGGCTTATTCTAGAGAGTGACCTTGTAGAGCGTTCCCTGCATGAAATATTTGTTGAATCAATATGAAACTATAACAAAGAATAATAAATACTATACTCTAACCAACACATTTGGTCATACTGAATTTGGATCTGTTATGAATCATTTATGATGTTTTTACCTGAAACACGTGTTTTAGACTAGTTTCAGGACTAGCCACAAACCCTATATTGCATGAAGTGTAACTCCAAAAATAAAAAAACCCACAAGATGAATTTTTTACCACAGATACTTAGATATGTTTCCTCAATGGAATAGAAATTTCATGGTTTGAATCATTCTAAAAACAAAGTTATTGCAAAAATGGTGAGATGACTTGTAAATTGTTGTTTTACTTCATATGAGATATGAGAGATATTCGATATATTATTATAGTAATGAATGTTCCATATATAGGGAATATAAGGTGACCATCCATGAAAGGATGTGTCCCTTGAATAATCAATAACTACTTATTATTATCATTTACTTATTATATACTATATTTAATAATCAATAATTATTATATTATTAATTATTATCTTTAGAGAATGTCTTCCCGATGTTGTCCAAACATCAACACTCCCTCTCAACGAGGGAGACATTTTGCAACATGCCACTCTTGTCTTTGAAGTATACAAACTTCACCCTAGACTCATGACACTTGTCTATCAGTCTTGGGAGACATCTCTCTCCCACCTAAACCGAGGAGAAACTCCTTCTGCGATTCTCCCTCTAAGCCAATTAATTCTCTCTAAGATTAGGCTCACTTTGGGTCCGCATGTAATAGAATATAGCATCTTGAGTCTTTATCATTCCTTGTCAAATCACCATGACTAGGACAAATACCACACTAGAATCTTTCACCACAGGCACACACCTATGAGTGAATGTCAGCTTGATGCTAACTGACACATGGAAAGCACTTCAAGCACCTCGAATCCATATTATTCCTTGTCATGATCAAAGAAGGACTACGTCTGGGCCTATTTATCACAAGTTCACCTTTGTGATAAATGTATCCTATCTCCCTTGGTCTGCAACCCAATGTAGGAGAAGTTATGCCCGATGTTGAAACATCAACACTCCCTCTTATCTAGGGAGGTATCTTTCCATAGTAGTACACAACTACTGTCCAGAGACACACAGTCTCTGCCAGTGGTACAAAACCACCATAGTACTAAAATATTTGTCACACATGGCACTCCCATGTGGACTTCTAGAGGATACTCCCTCTAGGAACACTTAGGGTCAACTCCCCATAGTGTGGGACATCAAGGGTCAACTCTCTTGACATGTCCTCATGTTCTCTCCACATGGGAGAATAGGATATAAGCCCAAATTTACTTATTCATTCTCGAATAAGTATCCTCACATATCAACTCAACTCAATTCAGAGAGGAGTACGATCTGGAGAAAGTTTGTCACACATGGCACACTCCATGTGGACTTCTAGAGGCTACACCTTCTAGAAACACTAGGGTCCTCATGGGACGTGTCCTCATGTTATCTCCACAAGGGACGTTGGGTTATAAGCCCAACCACACTTATCCCTTCTCGAATAAGTGCCCCACTTATCCCTTCTCATATAAGTTTCCTCACAGATCAACTCAACTCAATTCATAGAGGAGTAAGATCTGGAGAAAGTTTGTCACACATGGCACTCCATGTGGACTTCTAGAGGCTACACCCTCTAGAAACACTAGGGTCAACTCCCATAGTGTATGACGTCAAGGGTCAACTCCCTTGACATGTCCTCATGTTCTCTCCACATGGGACGTTGGGTTATAAGCCCAACCACACTTATCCCTTCTCAAATAGGTGCCCCACTTATCCCTTCTCGGATAAGTGTCATCACAGATCAAATTAACTTAGTCACATAGGAGTACGATCTGGAGAATGTCTCAGGAAGCTGCAAACATCAACACTCCCTCTCAATGAGGGAGGCATTCTCTACCACGCCAAGTATGTCACAGAAGTACTTGAACTTCGTCTTGGTTTGGTAAGAACATTAGTAACCTACTCATCTATAGGAAGTTACTACACCAATACTTCCTTCCTCTGCACCATGTCTCGGATGAAATGGTACTTGATCTCAATGTGGTTCGATTTGTCATGAAACACTAGATTATTAGAGATCTTCACACAACTTTGGTTACCATAATAAATAATGGTGGAATCTAGCACATGTTCGAATAAATATACAAGGAGCTTGTGAAGCCACACTGCTTCATGGAATTTTCATACTTAATGCAATGTACTATGCTTTTGTTGTACTCAAAGCCACAAAAGTTCGTTTCTTGATACACCAGAAAACCATGGAATATCCCAAAGTGAAGCAACATGTGAAGGTGATCTTTCTATCCATTGCGCTCCCTGCCCAATCAGAGTCAATATATTCTTGCCATATCATATCAATACTGGAATTATATCTCAGACCATGTCGAACTGTGCCTCGCAAGTATCTCAACACATGCTTCACAGTAATCTAGTGTGTCTATCTCAGGTGACTTATAAACTGGCTAAGTGCACTCATTGCATAGCAATTATTTGGTCTGGTGTTAACCAGATACATCATTTATCCAACCAGCTTTCTATACAGGGTTAGATCAATTTCATCATAATCGGGTGAAGACTCACTTAGTTTCTTTAGATTCATCATCATTGGTGTAGTCACGAGCTTGAAGTTCGGTATCTCAAACTTCTTGAATATCTTAACTATGTACTTCCCCTTACTCAGGAAGATCTCATCAGTTCTCTGCCACACTGCTAGTCCCAAGAAGTAGTGAATCATACCAAGGTCCTTCATCTCAAACTCAGAGGCCAACACATACTTGCATTAAAAAAAAAAGTTCTATGTACCTGTGAGGAAGAAATAATTAACGTAGAGGACCAAAATCAGGGCCTCACCATTAACAGTTTTGTAGTACAGGTTGGGATCAACACTTTTGCTGAAGCCCAAACTCATCAGGTGTCCATCAATCCTCGCATACCAAGCTCGAGGTGCCTGCTTGAGTCCATAGAAGGCCTTATTCAACCTACACACATGAGACTCCTTCTCATGTATGACAAAACCATCTGGTTGCTCGATGTATATTTCTTCCCCAATCTCTCCATTGAGAAAGGTTGTCTTCACATCCATCTAATGTAGTTTCCAACCCATGGATGCTGCGAGGGAAATAATCATTCGAATAGAAGTGTATCGAGCAACAGGATTAAATGTCTCCTCATAATCTATTCCCTCCACCTGAGAGAATCCTCTAGCAACAAAACTTGCTTTGTGCTTCTTGATGATTTTGTTAGTTGTATGTTTGATCTTATAGATCCATTTGGAAGTCACTACAGACTTCCTTTAAGGTCTCGGAAAAATATACCACACATCATTCTCCATGATGGATTGATACTCCTCCATCATGGCATCTCTCCATACTAGATGCCTCCTCATAACATGAAGGCTCAGAATCAATGATGTGGCTCATAGCCGCGGCATAACATGAATATCTCTAATGTCTCTTTCTCACTTGGAAGGTACCACGAGGAGATGCATATTCTTCTGCCTCCTGTAGAGTCTGACGAGCCCATTTAGGTCTCTTCTGACCTACTACAATATCTCTGGGAACATCAATTGGAGCTACATGATCAACGAGATCAATTGGATCAATTTGATCAATCTCCATGTGATACCCTTTAGATCTCTTAAAGGATACCTCCTCCTCAAAGGTAACATCTCTGCTCACCTCAATCTATCTCTGACCAAGGATTTAGTTCCAGTATTCCTTCAAAGACTCATTATACCCCACAAATGTACCATTTCTGCCTGAAGGGTCTAGCTTTATCCTTTTATCCTTGGGTACATGAATGCATACTGGACACCCAAATACCCTGAAGTGTCCAACCTCAAGCTTCACTCAGGTGAAGGCCTCCTCAGGAGTCATGTTTCTCAAGGACTTTTGTTCTGAACATACACTGCAGTTATGGATGCCTCTGCCCACATAAATATAGGTAAATGTTGATCATGAATCATCACCTTGATTGTCTCAACAATAGATCTAATCTACCTCTCCATGAATCCATTCTGTTGAGGGTTGTGAGGAACGATGTACTCCCTCTTGATCCCTACCTCAAACATATCTAGGACACATTGAGGTTCCCTCATGGAACCAATGTCCCCCAAGACATATCGAGGTTTCCTCGTGAAACCAATGTCTTGGTTCCTTCATCTAGTAATCCACTGATTACTCTGCAATACTTCCATTTTCTGACACTCTGACAGGTCTAAGCTTTGGAGAATTCTGATATTTCTGAGTGTTCCACTTGAGAGGGTCAACTGGTAGCAACTCCTCAAACAGAGATGTTTAAGTCAGATTAAATTCTTGAAGGATTGTAGCAGTGTTTCCAAATGAGAGCACCCATACAAGTTAAGATGATATTGGAGGTTTTTAAGATTCTCAAAAGAATCTGGTAGCATATGCAAATCATGGCAACCAGTCAAGTTAAGATGTTGGAGGTTTGTGAGATTCCTGAAAGCGTTTGGCAACAACTTCATGCTTATGCACATTCTCAAATGTTTCAAGGAGCGAAGATCAAAGAATACTTCAGGCAATGATTTTGTATCTGGTTCATCAAATAAAACACTCATCACTCATCACCTTCTTTTGGCAAGTACATACATTTATTGTGGGACAACTTAATCTTTGCAGTTTGGCAATATACAATTGAAATATCCATGTTCAGAGCCAATCTTCGACGTATGACTATTTTGATATCAGTGATTCGTCGTATATAAATGGACTCATGCATTTGTTTCAAGACACTCCATTCAAATTATGGGGAAGATAAATTGCTTGTGAGAATACCCGAGTTATATTAATGTATGAGATTTTATATTTGTAAAATGCCATGGGACCATACGCTTTGAATCCATAATACACCCTTCAAATGTTGAGAAGCTATTTTATATAAACCAACGAGGAAAATGATATGCAGTGGCTGTATATATTAATAGGATGAGGGCGTCTGTCCTTCTCGCCACTTTCTTGTGCAGTGGAGTCACTTGAAATGGATTTGACGAAATCATGTGAAATCCTATTTACGATGCACCAGCTACGAAAATATATCCAAACCAGCTCAGAGGCCATATCCACATGCTTCTTTTGAAATTACATGAATGGCAAAGCCACAGGGGGGCCGAGCAGAGAAGATATTTTATTGTCATAAATGATTCTGAGTCTGTTGTGGCAAGCCACAATAGAAAATCTCACTCTGCGTGCCAATCTCTTTACCAACCCTAATAACATGCTACATGCTGTAACCATTGTTGGTTTATTTTTCTCATAAAATTTGTCCCAACGCTTTCCAATAGATGCCCAAGAATGTTCAAAGAAAATTTAGTTCTGACACTGTGCCTCTGTCTCTGTCATTTTCCTAGGCCCTCCCGTGAAGGAGTAAGGCCTAGTCCCTGCTCTGATACCATGTTGTTTTACTTCGTATGAGATATGAGAGATATTCGATATATTATTACAATAGTGAGTGTTCCATATATAGGGAACATAAGGTGACCATCCATGAAAGGATGTGTCCCTTGAATAATCAATAACTACTTAATATTATCATTTACTTATTATATACTATATTTAATAATCAATAATAGTTATATTATTAATTATTATCTTTAGAGAATGTCTTCCCGATGTTGTCCAAACATCAACATAAATAACATACCTTAGAAAACATCATCAAAAGAATTTATCCTTCCTTGAATTCCAGCCTTCTTTTCTTCACCTTCCCTCAGATATTCGGCTAAGATATATTTTGGTTACGTTAGACACCTATAGGTATTCAATATTCTCAAGTGTGTCTTAAATGAGATAGCTTTGCCTCTTATTTATACTCTCCAAGTAGCTTCCTTAAAAACATATTCTAGGTCACTTTGACCACTTTCCTTATTTTAAGGTTAACCCACTTCTAATTTCTCTATTAAATTTATTATTTAAATAATTTATTTTGTATTCACTTTGAATTATAGTACAATCATTACTTTAATTTATTATTTACCTTCTAAAATCTCTTAAACCATTTTGACTACTTTGACCTTTTGGGGATTCTAGATGACATGAGAGGGTCCTCCAACTTCGTAAGGCCATAACTCTCAAACCGTGAGGAGTTATGTGACATTCCACATACCACCAGAAATGGAATGACATGTACCATCCATATAGAATAGTATTACCTACAAATATATCAAAACTCATACAATTATCCATCAAAAAAAATTGGGTCCATTACCTAAACCTGGGTTCTCCAACTTCTCATGGTCATAACTCTCTAACTGTGAGGAGTTATGTGACGTTCCACATACCACCAAAAATTGCATGACAAGCAATATCCATATAGGATAGTTTCACTGACAAATTCACTGACCTTCATCTCATTATTCCACAAATAAGAATGGGTTCTCTAACCATACTTCTAGGATAACTCAATCTACAAAGCGTCTTCCCATGAGGGATTTCACCATAAGGGGACCACTTTTGAGTTCATCCATTTCTACTTATTATCAACCATGAAAACACAATAACAAGTCATATTTACCTCAAACAAACTTGGGTCCATTACCCAAACCTTTGTGCTACCGGGCTTTCTTCAAGGGTTGACATCAATGACAACCAATCTTAATCAATAATCTCCCCCTTTGGCATTGATGGCAACACTTTGATGAAAAAATAAAATTATGTCATGCAATATTGAAGTCATGTCACTCATGCTCCCCTTGGCAACATGCCTATGTCCTCTTCATCTTTGTGACCATTGCTCCCCCTAGAACCATGCCTCTGTCCTCTACATCTGATGAATCTCTCCCCCTTTGTCATCAATGGCAAAGGTATATTTCCATCTGGGGTTGCTCCCCCTAACTAAACAATCCTCTTTATGGTGCCTCCTCATGTACAACTAAGACATATAAGATAATCATTCAAAATCATTCATTTTGGAGTAGAAATAACTTCGAGTCTCTAGCAAAAATACTCAAAGGCTTCCCGTGGAAGTGGTTTTGTAAAGATGTCTTCCACTTGTTATTTTGTGCCCACATACTCGACTCTGATGTTATTTTCTAGAACTTGTTCCCATAGAAAGTGATACTTGATTGGAATTTGCCTCATCTTGGAGTGCATTACGGGGTTCTTTGAGATACTGATGGCACTTGTATTATCACAATAGATTGGAATGGGCTCATCATACTCAACCTGTATATTTGTCAGAGTTTGTTGCATTAAAAGAACCTGTGTACAACATGATGTTGTTGTAATATACTCTGCCTCAGTTGTAGATAAGGATACTGATGATTGTTTCTTGCTTAGCCATGATACTAAAAACTCACCCAAGTAGAATGTTGCTCCATTTCTGCTTCGTCGGTCATCAATACAACCTGCCCAATATGCATCTGTGTAGGCAATAAGGGATAGATCCTTTCCTTTCGGATACCATAATCCAAACTCTTTTGTTCCTTTGAGATATATGGAAATCATTTTTACTGCTAATACATGTGATTCCTTTGGTTCTGCTTGAAATCATGCCACTTGTCTGACTACCTACATTACATCTGGTCTATATGCTGCCACATATAGTAGGCTGCCAATCATTGACATGTATTGCCTACGATCTGTAGACTTTGAATCATCATCTTTGCTCAACTTTCAACTGGTTTGCATGGGAGTGATAACTGGTTTGCAATATTCCATTCCAAACCTCCTTAGCATTTCTCTGATATACTTGGTTTGAGAAATAAAAATTCCTTGGTTGCTTTGACATATCTGAAGTCCCAGAAAGAAGGATAGTTCTCCAAGTAACGACATTTCAAATTCATTCTGCATATCTTTTGCAATTTTTTGCTTAACCTGTCATGATCACTACCAAAAATAATATCATCAGCATACACTTCAATTAATAAAATATTACCTTGACTTACCTTGATGTATAGGTTGTTGTCTGCACTTCCTTTTCTGAACCCTGCATGTTGCAGATACTTATCCAATCTAGAGTACCATCTTCTAGGAGCCTGTTTTAGACCATACAAGGCCTTCTTTAGTTTACACACATAATCTGTGTTCTCTAACAACTGAAATCCTTCTGTTTGTTCAATCTAGACTTCTTCTTCAAGTTTCCCATTCAGAAAAGATGATTTTACATCCATTTGATACATTTTAATATTTTTGGAGCATGCATAAGCTAAAAGAAAACAGATTGCTTCCATTCTGGCAACTAGGGAAAATGTCTCTTCAAAGTCTATTCATTCAACCTGTGGATATCCTTTACATAACAATCTAGATTTGTTCCTTGTAACCTGTCCATCTTCATTCAATTTATTCCTGAAGACCCACTTTGTGCCGATCACATTCTTATTCTTTGGTCTTGGAACTAGTTCCCAAGTGTCATTTTTCTCTATTTGATCCAATTCTTCATCTATCGCCTTTTTCCGAAATTCATCATTGTTGGCTTCTTCAAAATAGTTTGGTTAAATTGTAGATGAGAGTGCTAGGTGTGTTTGTTCTGGTGAATGGATTCTTCTTCTAGTCTCAACTCCTACATCTTTGTTTATGATAATCTGTTCTGAAAGATGATTCTTTTGTACTTGTCTACTGGGTGTCTTTGGAGGAACTTGTTGAACTTCATCTTATACTTCTGTCGGATTCTCTTCAACTTCCTTTTCTACTTCATTTTCATCTTCTATTTCTCCTTCTAAGGGTTGTTTCATTGATTCATTTTCTTCTTCCTTTGATTTTGGTCTGCCTATTTCATCAATTGTCACGTTGATGCTTTCCACAAATTTGTTCAATCTTAGATTGTAACACTTGTATTCTTTCATTGTACTTGAGTAACCAACAAGTACTCCTTTGTCCATGCGAGAGTCAAACTTTCCCATTCTGCCATCCTCTCTTTTGATATAGCATTTGCTTCGAAAAAATCTAAATTGATTTAGATTTGTTGGTCTTCCTTTCCATAGTTCGTAAGGAGTTTTGTCGGTGTTGTTTATGAGAATTACTTTGTTTTGAATGTGAACTGTTGTATGCATTGCCTGTGTCCAAAAAGTATCTATCAATTTTGAATCCATTATCATTGTTCGAGCCATTTCTTGTACTGTCATGTTCTTTCTTTCAACAACTCCATTTTGTTGAGGTGTCCTAGCAACGAAGAATTGTCTTTTTATTCCATGATTGTTGCAGTAGTCCATAAATTTCTTTGAGGTGAATTCTCCTCCATTATCAGATCTCAAGCATTTGATTCTTGAATCCATCTCATTTTCAACCATTTCCTTGTAGATCTTGAATTTTTCAAAAGCTTCTGACTTATTATTGAGAAAGAAAACTACAGTCATTCTTTTATAATCATCAACTAATAGCATAAAGTATCTCTCACCTTTTAATCCCTTTGTTGTAGTCGGTCCAACTAGATCAGTATGCACAATTTCCAGTGGTCTTGTCATTGAATATTTCTTTGATTTGAACCTAGTCTTTGTTTGCTTTCATTGTTGACAATGCTTGCATAAAGTGTTGGTTGGTTTCATGATCTAGGGAATTTCTCTAACTGCTTCTCTTTTGCTCACTTTGACAAGGTTATCAAAATGCATGTGACCCATTCTTCTGTTCCATAGCCAACTTTCGTCTTCCTTTCCTAGACAACACTTTTCATTTCCAAATTCACTTAACACATATATGTTGTTTGAAGTTCTTGCAGCTATAGAAACCAATTTCCCTGAGCCTTATTTTCTTATCTCACACTTTTGTGAATTGAAAGTAACTTTATGACCTTGGTCACACATTTGACTCACACTTAGAAGATTATGTTTCATATCTTCTACCAGTATAACATTTTCTGTGTTTTTATTCTTGTTCCCAATTCGGACTGTGCCTTTTCCAATTATTTTGGATGAATCATCATTTCTGAAGGAGACAGATCCATCTCTTTCCTTTCATAATGTAAGAAACTTGTCTCTATCATCCGTCATCTGTTTTGAACACCCATTGTCAACATACCAACCATGTTTCATGTCTATGACTATTGTTATTCTGTTGAGGCTCTTTAGGAGGGTCTGTCATTCTGCAATATTTGGCCACATGTCCAAAATTGTTACATTTGTAACATTCCACTTCAGTGCTCAAAAATTCAAACCCGTTGTAAATTCTTCTTTGTGTTTCACTAGGTATTCTTGAATAACCCCTTTGTGTATGAATCTCAAAGTTGTTATTGTTCTTGTTGTTAGCTCTGCAATTCACATCTTTATGTCCAAAATTATTACATGCATAACATAAACCAAAAAATATAGTTTGATACCTGGGAGTTGAGGATCTTCTGAAGGTAGGTGGTCTTATGAATCCTTGTTATTCTTGAAGCCTATCTGTTGGTTGTTGATTCTAAAATCTAACTCTTCTTGGTGGAGGAGTATTCCTGTAATCTTCCTTATATATCCTTCTATCAACTTTGATTGTTTCTACATAGATTTTTGGATATGTTTCTTGCTTTGTTGTTTTGGAGCCTGATCCCTTTTTTGTCTGAGTGTATCCAAGTCTAATCTTGTCAAGATGAGATTTTTGACTACTGATAATATCATCCAAAACTTTTGATCTATTCTTCATATTTTTATTTTGAATATCCTTTCTTAGTGTGAAAATCTTTGATTCCAAGTTTCCAATGATCCTGTCCTTTTCTTCTAGCTTTTATTTGAGTGCTTCTTCAATTCTTTTATCTTCTTCTATTTGAACCTTCAATTTTGTGATCATTTGTTCTAGTTCTCGAGTGTCATTTTTCTTGTCTAATTCTTCTTGTAGTTTCCTCTTCTTCTTCTCTTCTCTTCTGATAACTTCTATGGCACACATTAATTCTTCTCGATAGTCAACTTACGCCTCTTCAATTTCTTCTTTGAAATCTTCATATTCTTCTTCAGCTTCTTCATATTCTTCTTCAGAGTCTTCTTTGTCAGAGTCTTTTTTTTCCATGAATAGAACTCTTCCTGTCTCACTATCACTGACTTCATCTTCATCTGATGATGAGTTGTCTTCTTTGGTGCATAAGATTTTCTTGAAAACTTTCTTTGTAGTTCTTTTTCCTTTATATGTGTGTTTTCCTTTTGAGTAACCTTCATCATTTCTCTTTTTCTTATGAGGACATTTGTTATTCAAGTGACTGTTAGGACCATACAATGTACCTTTTTGCCCACACTTTTTGCCACCATTACACTCTTGTTTCACTCACAATTAAACTCATATTATCACTTTACCCTATCTTTCCAAAGGTATACAATGTCTCTTCTCTTTACTATATGTTTAATCTGTTTTGCATATAATTTTACATTACTCTCGTACATAACCATTGATCAGAAATGTATAAGTGCTGAAACAGTTCGAACTGCAGATTAGCATTGAGGCATGTTGCCGAAACAACAAGAAGTTGTTACACAGTCTGTGGACTATGATGTTGAAACAACAACTCAAAGAAATTGTTACACTCTTCATGGTCTACAATGATGAAATAGCAACTCGAAGAAGTTGTTACATAGTTCGTGGTCAACGATTTTGAAACACAGAAGAAGATGTTACACAGTCCGTGGTCAATGATGCTGAAACACAGAGGAACTTGTTACACAGTCTGTGGTCAACGATGTTGAAACAACAACTTCCACAGGTTGACTACAATAACTGCACCTTGAGCTAGCATCAACCATCATTGTTGCCTAAGAAGTGTTGAAACAATCAGAACACAAATCCCATGGCTGAAACAACCCATGATTTGTGATGTTGAAACAACATACAACAACAGTAACAAGAGACAAATAAAGAAGTTGTTACTCCAGCCGCAACAACAACACCTCACTTAGCTCTTGTAATAGCATTCTGTTGCGAGAGACTAGGATATCCTATTCCAGTTTAGAAAGTTGATCTGACTCAGAATAGGACTCGGATGTACACCTGTAATTGTTGATCAAAGTGTATCGAAGGGATTCTCCTCTTTAAATAAGAGGAAATCATCATTCGAGATCATCTTCTATTTTTACAAAGAAAGGATTTATAGAGAGGGACGTATTTTGTTTCAGATTGTAATATGATACATTGACAGATGAATAAAAGACTGTTCTGAGTATTTCTCTCTAGTCCCTTTTGTTTCAGGGGAATCTTGTGAGAAGGGAGGGCCCACCTCTTTCACAAGATTCACCCGTTAGCTTTGTAGTGTGTTAAGTGTGATTTCTGTTTATGCCTTGATTACATTTTGTTTTGCTGAAACACTACTTTACTGAACTCTGTTTTGCTGAAACACTACTTTACTGAACTCTGTCTTGCTGAACTCTGCTTTCCTGATTGTTACATTGTTTTCATACGATTCATGCTTGGGTAATAGTTAATCATTATAGTTAGCAATCCTGCTTGGTGAATTCATGAAATCTTGATAGTTAGGGATAGGTGTTGAAGGTTCCTACTTCAGGAATATGATCATGTTCTCTGTTAGAGATAGTTAGCCTTCAGTGCATGTCAATTATTTTAATGAGTTCATGAAAGTGTGCTAATCAGAAATAGGTGTTGAAGTTTCTTGCTTAGGAAATAGGGTCCTGTTCTCTGTTAAAAATTAGTTAGTCTTTAGTGTGTGTTAATCATTTCAGTTAAGCAATGAGTTCATGAAGTGTGATGATTGGAAACAGGTGATGAAGATTCCTGCTTTGGAAATAGGGTCCTGTTCTCTGGTTACAGAATAGTTGGTCTTTCCTGTTGCAGTATCTTGTTGTTATTTTAATGTAATCCAGGTTTCTTCAATTAATCATCTCTTAAACTTTGAGCTCTGCAATAGGTAGGTTGCTTTCCTGTAATTCAAGTTAGAACTTCAGTTTATTCAAGGCAAAGTGTGATTAATATGTTTTTACTACAACTTTAGGTTTCTTTTTAGATTAAGCATATATAGTGCGTGATTACCTTTGAAATAAACAGACTTCCCTGGGTTGACAATTTATGTAGCACTTGATTGTTTAGTTAAATAAGAAATTATAGTGACCAACATTTTGGCGTCGTTGCCGGGGAAGGTAATTATAGATTTCAAAAGAACTTATGATTTTTCAGATACAAAGATTGCATGAGAGGACGTGGAGACCCCAAAGACACTGACCCTACAGGTGGCAGGGGTAGTGGAAGAGGAGGAAGAAAGACTTATATTGATGAGATCATATCAAAGTCTGAATCTGCTGCTCAACAACCAAACCTTCGGAAACAAAAATCCCAACCTTCATTTCAAGCCAACTTTGAAATAGGGAAAGAATTTTGGAGTCCTGAGAAAGTCAAGAAACCAGCAGGAAACATTGAGGACAGAGCAAGCGCAGCAGGGGAGCAGACAGAAGAAAACATGGATGATTACAATGAAGAATTGCATCATGAAGAACAGGTAGGTCCTGAAGGAGAGGTAAATGATGAAAAATCTTTCTCCACATTAGGATTTCCTATTGGTGATCTTCCTAGAGGGGTAGCCCCCATGAAGAACATTCCACTCTCAGCACTACCTAAATTTCATGGTTTCTCTTCAGAAGATCCTGACGAGTTCCTTTTTGAGTTTGATATATTATGCAAAAGTTATGATTACATTTCCAATGCTCAAAAATTAAAACTATTTCCAGCAACATTGAAAGGAAATGCACTAAGATGGTTTATGAGTTTTGGAGGCCATGTAATCACAACATGGGACCAAATGAAACATAAATTCCTGAATAAGTACCAGGACTATTTTCGAACAAGAGAAAAAAGGGAGGAACTATTTAAGATGATGCAGAAAGAGGATGAAAATCTGGAGGACTTTGTAGAAAGGCTACAATATAATCTACAAAGATCCAATCACCCCAATGTAAGTAAAGATATTCTTAAAACTATATTATTAAAAGGAGTAAGGGATGACTGTCTAGATATGTTGAATATGCTTGAAAACGGGGACATATCTAAGGAATCATATGATGAAATTGTTAACCTATGTAAAAGATGTTCAAGAGGAGCTTCAAGAAATAGATCAAATAGCAGGGACACCACATTTTCAAGAGTTCAAAAATCAGCCAGTGGGGGAGCAACAAGAGACGAGATAAGTAATTTACTTGACGGTTTTAAAACTGAAATGTTAAGCTCTTTTGCCTCACAAATTGACACCCTGCAGATTCAAAAGAAGCAAGCAGAAGTAGAAGCATCCCTGTCCATCTTTTGTTCTAAATGCAAAGACAAGCACCCATGAAGGGAATGTCCATTGGACAAAAAGCCAATATGCACCATCTGTGATAAAGATCATGAAACTCAACAATGTCCATCTTTACCAGGGATCAAGGAAGCATTACAACCAACTGACAAAGAAGATGAAGTTGTCTATTTGTTGACACAGAGAAGGCAATGGCAACCGTGAGGACGAGGTATGAATCCTAACATGCCATTTACATCTTCTAATCGTTGGAATAACTATCCTTCTTTCAATCAAATGAGTTACCCTCCCTATAATCAAATGCAATATCCAAATCAAATGAATTACCCACCCATGCAACAAACTAACCCACCCTTTGTTGATCCATCAATGTGGACTCCTTGGCCTCCACAACAACAACAACCATATCAGAACCAATGGAATCCAAATTGGAGAGGACAACAACGCCCCTTCCCAAATAAATTACCTCAATCACAATTCCTACAACCACTCTCCTTACCACCAGGTACTCCACCAAACAATCAAATGATGAGACCCCAGCTACTTGTACAACCTAACCCTAACCCCAATAATAAAGTTGTGCAATGCATTGATATTCATGACCAGCCTACATTTTCTCTTCTCCCTGCGCAATGCAACGATATTCATTTACAATTTGGGAGAATAGTAGAACCTATCATAGCCGATGTTACCTCTTCTGATAAAGAGGAAACAAAAGAGCATGATGTACCTGAAGAGGTACAATCATCCTCTAACAATGCTGCTGAAACAATAAAACTACCATTTCCTGAGTGTTTAGCCTTGACTAAAACGCTTGAGCCACCAGCTTTCAATCTTCTAGGGGAACTACAAAATCTGTATGTCAAAATTCCTCTACTACAAGCACTCTGAGATGTACCAATCTATGCCAGGATGATGCGAGACATTTGTGTTAAGAAGCTTGGTAGGAAAATTAAGGATCCCCTCACAGTCCATGTTATGGGATACTTGTCTGCACTAATGTCAGGTAATGCCCCCCCAGTTAAATATGGTGATCCTGGCCACCCTATAGTCTCAATACAAGTTGGAAAAACGATAATCCTTCGAGTCCTGGTAGACTTAGGTGCCCCTATTAATATCATGACTCTAGAAACCTTACAACTGCAAAATGAAGTCAGAGACACCCCAACTATCCTAGAATTAGCTGACCGATCCACAATTAAACTAGAGGGAGTCATTGAAGACCTAATTATCTCAGTAGAATCCTAGAATTATCCAGTTGACTTTGTGGTACTACAACCTAAAACAAAGTTGGGGGGCCACCCCCTAATTTTGGGTAGGCCTTGGCTAGCCACAACAGATTCTTTTATCAGTTGTAGATTAGGTTCAATGACAATTTCCAACGGTTATGAAACTAAACAGCTTACCCTCTACCCTCACGCTACACCCCTGATTAATAATGATAATTATGTATGGGTAGACTTCAATGATCAACTTACTCAACCCATCTTGACTATCGGACAAGCTCTAAGCCTTAAAGACAACACCAAGGATGAAGTAATTAATAATTTTATTTGTGAACCCTCCTCTATGAATCCAGAAACTCACAACCAATTAGTTTCATTATTGGAGTTAGATAATCAAGAAAACCTTAACTCTGAAAACCCACCTCAAACATCTGCCACCGTCTCTTCTAAAATCATACCAGTAGAAATTGAACCTGGCAAAACATTGAATATAAACCCTAACCTGACAGATGTTGAAACACAACAATTAATGAAGTTACTTCTGGAAAATAAAGAAGCATTCACATGGGACTATACAGATATGAAAGGAATCTCTCCCGAATTATGTACTCATAGAATATATATTAAGGAAGATTGTCGACCGATCTGCCAATCTCAACGACGAATG
>ML781789.1:1544449-1558416 GCA_009831015.1 Picea engelmannii | reverse complement strand
GACTTATCCTATAACAAAATTGGCGACTCCGCTGGGGAACTATCCTTTTTGTCTTTTTGGTTTTTTGAACTTTTTGTGGCCATTTGCTCTGTTTGCATTTTTCTCTTGATTTGTCTGTCTCTGAGTCCTCAGGATACCCTGAGAGACCTTCTAGGTCTATAAGCCAATTTGATTTTTGCTTGCTCTTTCAAATTTTTCATTAGTTTCATGGATTCTCGCACTGTGTCCATTAGCAGCCTGCAAGAACCTTGATTGTTCGCACTCTGCATATACATTTCAGTGCGGATAGTTCGTATGCTACATCAAAGTGGCCTGCGAGAACCATAGTTTCTCGCACTGTGTTCCACACTGGCCTGCGAACATATTTTTGAAATTTTTGAATTCAAATTTTGACCCTGTCAACAGCTCATTTATGTTGATTTAGACCTTTTTGGCTTGTTGAATCAATGCCTTACATATCTTTTTCTATAATTGGCTTGTTGGAACTGATCTAGGTTTTCTAGGTGTTTTCTTGCTTTTGAAACATGACTTTCATTTCTTAGCTTTTGTTGGCATTTTCATTCTCTCTGACTTTTGGAGTTGAGTGTATCTGACTTGCTGAGAACCAGGGATTGGTTGAAAGTTGAGTGTTTGGTGTTTCTCTTGTACTCGTTGGTTCGAAAGGACAAATTTTTCATTTACTTTAAGAAGCTCCTTGGTTTGCTTTTATTTTTGCTTTCATTGAAAGTATTGGCTTGGGTTGTTTGTTTGAGTCTTTATTATTTGGTTTTCTTTTCTCATTATTCAGAGTTCTTCTTGGAAAGTGAATTGCATGTTTTCTTTCAAGTTTTGTTTTTGCTTTCTGCGAGAACATTGAAAATCAAAGTTTTAAGAGTATTGAAATTTTGAACAAGACATATTGGAATTGTTTCTTGATACATGATTGTTTGCATTGGCATCTGAAAGGAAATTGAGCATTCCATTTGCATTGTAGTATTGAGATTGATTCGGAACTTGTTCTCTCTCTCCCATAACTAGGATTCATCAAATGAAACGAATTTTATTTCATCATATCCTTGCATTATTTGGGTTAGAGTCATACATCACAAGTTTCATTTCCATTGCCTTTGAGTAAACAACAGCCTGTAAAAACATTGCGTAATAATAAAATTGAACTAGTAACTCTTTTCTAGGGCTCTTTTACACCAACATTTAGCTAGGCTAGTGCTTTGGAGTAGGAAGAGAGACACACTCTCCAACAGCTCAAAAACACACAATAGCATCTTGAGTTAGGGAGTGTAAAATTCCATTGGAAGCATATTGTCCTGGGAAGCCCTTCTAACACAAGGGTCAAGCATTAGGTCACATTGGTGTTGGCAGAGTTACTAACCCTGCTTTGTTGGCATCAGTGTAGAGATTGCACGTATTATGGGGGTCACTCCGAGGTATACCCACAATTATTAGTGGAAGCCTTTGAGTTGATTTCGGGCTCGATACCCTGCCTTTGCGTGTGGATTAGACTGACGACCGTTTCCCTAGGTTGTACTGTTGTCTATGGTGACCTTAATGGATTATCTCTCTAGGTTCTTACCCAAGGTGACTATGGAGGGGAAAGTCTTCACGATACCTGGAATCGATGTTGATCAAACTCACTCGGGCTCCTTGGAGGGTATACCCACGATTATGTGTGGGAACTTGCACCAGGACGTAAGTTTGTTAAGCAGGTCGTCAACGTAACTTTTCCATCCTAGCCCCGCCCCTTCTCGTCTCGTTGTTGTGACGTTGGATTTCATCACCAACTAGTGGCTTCGATATTAGAAGGTATTGTTTGTTTGGTGATTGATTCTAGATTTTGTTTACTAGGGTGTGTTGTTTGTTCCTCGAAGTTGACCTTAGAATTTTCGTTGGGGGAGTTGGTTACTTCTTTACAATTTCTCCCCCATGACGTTCACGTAGGATGCAAGGTTTGTCTCCAGAACATCCGGAAGCTTCACAACCTTTGCACACAACAACACCTGAGGGTACCCCTGAGGACTCTCCTCGTCCGGGTGAAATTCCCCTTGTTACTCTACCACACGTGGACATCAGTGACATCCCAGAAGTTTTTACACCACCTCCACAAGTAGAACCCACTAATCCTCTTGCAAAATTTCGAATTACCAATACTATAGAGGATTATCACATTCGTCGTGGTGAATGACCTTCAGGACGATTTCATCTTTCTGAAGAAACTCTTGTTGCATCTTCTGAATCAATCGTTGGACCTTCTCACGGTGTAGTAGGCCAAGATCCTTTTCGGTCAAGTGATTTCCGACGAGTCTTGTTTGGTACTGAATCCCCTGTCTACGAAATCATCAACCCTCCTGTGTCTCCTGAACCAGAGACTACACCAGAGACTACAACTTATCATTTTATTCTCCCTCCTGAGATGGCCCATCTCGCTATTACTTCGAGTGTCCAAACCGGAATTACTGCAACTACTCTTCCTCCTATCAATACCCAGAGAACTCATGAGGCTAATCCGAATTTACCTCCTGGTTACCATGCGTTGAATCCATCGTTGAATGTTTCCCATCCAACACCTCTGCAAACTCCAACTGGTTCTCCAAGTGGTCCTCAATTTCCTAGGCATCCTATTCCCGGTTTCATCCCGACACTCCCTTTGTTTCCTCCTGGCAATCCTAATACTAGTAGCATTATCCTGACTGTTGCACCGAACTTGCACAATCCTGTTGGTGGTCAAGGTAGTACGTTTCATTTTCCTTTTCCCAGACATAACATAGTTACTACACAACCTACGGTTGGTACAAAACTTTCGGGTGGAACTGTCCCTTTGATCGGGGGACCAACCTCACCTTTAGGACAAAACATACCTTCTGCATTGGCCCAGTATTGGAATCATCTTATGCAACATTTTCCTCAAAATGCTGGGGGGAAGCAAGCTGTCCCTACCACAGGCCAACCATACCCAGGTGTGACTAATCCTATCTGGGGTTCTGTTCAAACTACTCAACCTCAAACTCAAGGTCAAAATCCTTGGGGTTACTATCCAATTCAACCACCACCAAACCAACCAGGATCTTCCCTCTGGGGGAAAACTACATACGGTCCCACTGGTCTACCGACAGGGCTTCCGCCCCCAAGTCACCAGTATCCACAAGTAAATCGGCAATTGTATTTTCTTGCTACTTTGGATCTACCAGATTTGTCCAGGATTCTTAATGATCCTATTCGTCACTCTCCCCAATGGCCCGCTATTCCTGCAAAGATTCCATCGGACATTCCCAAATTCGATGGGAAGGTGGGAGAGGACCCAAATAATCATGTCATAACTTTCCACTTGTGGTGTTCGTCCAACTCGTTGATGGATGACTCCATTAGACTGTGTCTTTTTCAACGAACTCTTACGGGTGCTGCTGCGAAGTGGTACATTGAATTACCACGACGTTTCTTCCACGACGTTTCTTTTCCGATTTCAACACCCTTGCAATGGCCTTTCTCACACACTACCAGTTACCAATTCGTTATGATACCGGAACTGAGATTTTAACCTCCTTCAAACAAAGCTCGGGCACTCATATATCTGATCATATTCATGAGTGGCGACGGAGGCGACGTCTCATTAAACTTGAGCTTCCTGATCAGTTACTGGCTGAGTGGTTTACCAAGTCTTTTGTAAACAAAATTGGCAAAGACATTGCTATGGGCAGTGTTGTCACTGAAGAGTAGGCTATTAGTCGTGCTCAGTATCTAGACCTCATTTATTCGCAAACGAGAACCTTGTATGATCTACTTCCTGATTTACCTCGTCCTGGTACTTCTACTACTTCTACTGCTCCAGCTGCCTCGCATGCAGCTGATGGTGTGATTGGTTCCACTCATAGCCACTCACATTCCGTTTCAACTACAACCTCGAAATCCAATTCTTCTAGTGTGCAAAGTGCTCCGTCTCCTGCTCCTCCCACTGGTAAAACCTTTGAAGTGAATGCTATTCAATCTACACCGACCGGTAAAACTAAGTCTAGGAAAGGGAGAGGCAAGAATAAGGAGGGTAAAAACAATAATCCAAATGAGCAAACCAAATCACCTCCTGTTGATGACCGGGATAAACACAAACCACGCTACCCTTGCCTTATCTGTGGTGATGATCACTACACGAAGGATTGTCCGAGATGTGCTGAGGTTAACAAGTTCCTTCAAGGAGCACCGAAGCCCTCTACATCGGTTGTCTTGTCTCAACCCTTCCCGTCTCAACAACAGGCTTCATTGGTCATTCACGACCAACCCTCTACTTCTACATCATCTTATGTTTTGATGTGCATTGGTGATTCCACGAAAAACAATGTTGCACTTACCACTAGAGCTAAAGACTATACTCCTTCTAAGGAGAAGGTTGATGACTTACCTCCCTATTTGGTACAGCCTTCTCCACCAAACCCACCTACAAACGTTCCTCTTCATCTCGAACGACCGATTCTTGATACAGTTTTACGACCTCCGAAAGGTGTTGTTAAGAAGTCGGCATTCAATCCTCATTCTCGGGCAGCCCAGAACTATAGCATTGGCGAATATCTGGCCCAAGCACCTTCAGTGATGTCTGCCCTGGAAGTCCTTCAGTCTTGTCTTGCACAACGAAGGGCATTGTTGAAAGCTATAGGTGGCATTGATCCAACAGATACGAATTTGATAGTCTTTAACTTGGATGATCACATTCCAAGGTTACCCCCGCAACTTTCATTTCAAATCCAAGTTGTGGTCTCTGACAAGAGTATTTGCCAAACTGTTATTGATGAGGGTGCCTCTACGTGCGTAATGTCTTTTTCTTGTTGGAAAGCCATCGACTCTCCTCCATTAAATGAATCACAAAACACTTTGCGATATTTCAATGGCTCGGGTTTTAAGCCTTATGGTGTTCTGTCGTCGTTGCCTATCACTCTGGAAGGTAAGACCGTTTAGGTGGAAGTGGAAGTTTTCGATACTCCCTTAGATTATAATCTTCTACTTGGTCAAAGCTGGGTCGATTCTATGCGTGCTGTCGTGTCAACCCTTTTCCGTGTCGTACGATTTTCTCACCAAGGAAAAGTGGTTACGGTCGATCAACTTGCCTTTTTTAATGTTGATACTCATGTTGGCAACGTGCCTTTCATCGCTAAAACCTCGCCGGGTTATGAGAATTTCGGGGTCAGTCTTTTAAAAGACTCTTCACTTATGGGTACTTTCCCCATACCTCCACCACCTGATCTTCCACGCCCATTTATTGCGTCTATTAATATGATCTCTACTATACCTCATGAACTTCCAGTGTCTGTTGACCCTTGGGTAGTCCCTGATCTCGGAGATCATGTTCATTTCGACAACGTTATGCTGTTAAGTCCGGTTGAGTCCGCTTATCAAACCATTCAATCGACAACCCCTATTACTTCTTCTTTTGATGAGTTGTCTCCTGATCCTTTCCATGTCATCTTTCCCACTGACGAGATGATCATGTCCATCATGGAAGACACCCCTTGGGATGATGGACATCATCGTTCCATCTTGTTTCTGGAACAACAGACTCTTGAGAATTATCAGCGGATCTCGACTCCGTCGACCGTTGTTGTTATTTCCACGGTTTCCCAACCCACATGAGATGTGTTTGTAGAAGGGAATCTCAGTAACATTTCACCCACGATACCCATAGATATTTCAATGAAACCTGGGATCGTCGAGAACGTTCATATCAGAGCTTCCTATTCTCCCGCAGAAATTGTCACTTATACTTCCTTGTTTAAAGAATTCCGTGATATTTTTGTGTGGAGTTACGAAGAGATGTCGGGTATTGACCCTGCTATCGTCGTTCATGAGATTAAGACATACCCCGGAGCTAAACCAGTCCGGCAGCGCCTCCGTCCTATCCATCCACATAAAGCGGCAGCCATTAAACTCGAAGTTGAAAAGATTCTTAAAGCCGGTTTCATTTACCCCGTGGCATTGACAGAATGGGTTTCCAACCCCGTATCGATTGATAAAAAGGGTGGTAGTATACGCGTTTGTGTTGATTATTGGGATATCAACAAAGCTTGTCCAAAGGACAATTTTCCAACCCCTTTCGTTGACCAAATCGTCGATGACTGTGCCGGCAGTGAAATATTCTCCCTCATGGATGGATTTTCCGGCTATAATCAAATTAATATCGCTCCTGAGGACCAACATAAAACGGATTTTATATGTCCTTGGGGTAATTTCGCCTACAGAAAACTTCCTTTCAGTCTGAAGAACGCAAGTGCTACGTTCCAACGTGCTATGTCTTACGCATTTCACGATATCAAGCATATTGTTCAACCTTATTTGGATGATTTGCCGGCTCACTCTTTACGTCGAGTCGATCACCCTACTCATCTCCGAGCAATTTTTGTTCGTTGCCGATTCTATCGCATTCGCTTGAATCCTCATAAATGTGTCTTTTGTGTAGAATCCGGCCATCTCCTCGGTTTCATTGTTTCACGCCATGGGATCCGGGTAAATCCTATCAAGGTCAAGGCGATTCTTAATCTCCCTCCTCCTTCTTCTTTGCGTCAGTTACAAAGTTTGTAGGGGAAAGGAAACTTTCTTCATCGTTTCATCCCGAATTATGCCGAAATTACTCGAGGTTTCACACGTCTTCTAAAGAAAGGTTCAGAGTTTGTTTGGGATAAAATTGCTAACCACGCTTTTGAAGCTTTAAATTTATCCCTTAATAAAGCTCCTCTTCTTTTTCCTCTGGATTATAGTCGAGATTACTTTCTTTATCTAGCTGCATCCGAGTATACTATCAACATGGTTCTCGTTCAAGAGGATGATAACCACGATGAACATGTTATCTATTACTTGAGTAGAAGTTTATCATCCACGGAAATCAAGTACCAACATGTTGAGAAGCTGGCCTTGGCTGTTGTTCAAGYAGTCCAACGTTTCCGTCATTATATTCTCTCCAGGAAGACTATAGTGATTTCACACTGTAACCCCATGCAACACATATTGACACGTCAATTGCTGGGGGGAAAGTACTCCAAGTGGATTGTTATTCTCCAGGAGTTCGATTTGGAATTCGATCACGCCACGTCGAAGAAATCTCTAGTTTTTGCTGAGTTAATTTGTGATTTTCCCCACACTGCCACGGAAAAGGTAGCAGTTGATTCGTTACCTGACGAGTCACTTTTCCTTATTAGTAACGACGATATTTGGTACGGAGATATCATTCTATATATCCAAACTCAAACTTTCCGGCCTAATTTGTCCAGTAATGAACGACGTCATGTCCGTTATCAAGCGCGGCATTATATTATCCTCGGTGATACTCTTTACCGTCGAGGCATTGACTCTATCTTTCAGCGTTGTTTGACTTTTGATGAAGCTGAGAAAGCTTTGAATGACTGCCATTCAAGAGCGTGTGGTGGTCATATGTCTGGGTATGCTACTGCCCAGAAGATCTTACGTGCAGGTTACTTTTGGCCTTCCCTATTCACTGACTGCATTACTGCTGTTCAGAAGTGTCATGCCTGCCAGACCTATAATCAGAAGATTCGATCACATCCTGCTCCCCTTCATCCTGTAGTCTCAGTAGGTCCTTTTGCTAAATGGGGCATTGATTTCATGAAATGTCACCCTCACTCGGCCGGGGGGCATGGTTACATTATTGTAGCTGTTGATTATTTCACAAAGTGGGCCGAGGCGATGTCGACATTCGATAATACTGGGAAGACTGCAGCCTTATTCCTTTTTAACCATGTCATCACTCGTTTTGGTGTTCCTCGGGCTATCGTTACCAATCACGGTAGTCATTTTAGAAATAATATAATGTATGAACTTACTGAGAAGTTGGGCCTTCGTCATGACATCTCAACGCCCTATTATCCACAGGCCAATGGCTAGGTCGAAGCCATCAATAAAGTTCTTATAACTATGATTCGACGGATGATAGGAATCCATAAAACCAGCTGGCACACGATGTTATTTTCGGCATTGTGGGCATATCGAAAATTTGTTAAGTCTGCCACAGGATTCACGCCTTTTCGATTAGTTTATGGCATGGAAGCCATTCTGCCAATAGAATGTGAGATACCGTCTTTGAAGCTAGTTGTAGAGCTCTTACCTAATACTTTTGCCGAAGAGGAATGTCTATTGTATTTGATGCGATTAGACGAGACTCGCCGAGACGCTACGCTTGTAATAGAATCCCAGAAGAGACGTGTTAAGGCACAGTATGACAATCATGTCAAACCTCGTGTCTTCTCTGAAGCAGATCTTGTTCTTCTATATGAACAAGATAAAGATGTCTTAGGAGCTGGGAAATTTGAACCAATGTGGCGTGGGCCTTATATGGTTAGCAAAGTTTTGCAAAAAGGAGCGTATGAGCTAGTGGACTATGATGGTGTGCCTTTGAGTGAACCCAGGAATGGGTTGTACTTGAAGAAGTACTACGCATGAGTCAGTTGTGCATGAGTACTTGTATTTTTATGTATCATACTGAGTGAGTGTGTTACTTTAGTTTTGTTTTGACGTTATCTGGTTTCTGCCCTTACGTGACGTTGTGTTTGATTGCCAGATGTCGGAGTATTCGCTACCTTATATTGGCTTCGCCGACGGTGCTAGTTGTAGTACTCGGAACCTAGCTTCCGCTGCTTGGGCAATCTATGCCCCGAAAAATGAACTCATATCTCTACGAGGTATATGTCTTGGCCGAGAAACCAACAATATTGCAGAGTATAGCACCGTGGTTGAATTATTGGTTGATGCTATATCTCTCGGAATTCGTTATTTGGTTGTTCGACTTGACTCACAGTTGGTAGTACTACAGCTCAGTAATGTATATTCTATTCGAAGTCCTACTTTATTAAGGATATATTTGCAGATTCGCCTCTTGGAAAGACATTTTGATTATATAGAATATCAACACATTCCGATAAGTCTTAATACATTGACAGATGCTTTAGCTAATTATGTATTAGATAGGCATTTAAATCATTTATAAAATCAAACACATTAAAATGTACACAATTGTAAAGTAAGCCGGTAGAACCCATGTATATATATATAACGATAAAAGTTTGTTTTTTACAAAATGTGTCCAAAGACCAAAATATAAAAAAATGAAGCTCCTGGCTTCTACAAAGTGACATCACTAATGATGTTCAAAATAGCATGCTAAGGTCTTGGCTACTCTGTGGAGCAAACGACCCATAGAGGCAAAGACTCCCATGGTGTGACGTTGATCGCGTCGTGGGATCTCCTCCAGAGGCATATCTGGAACATCGACCATCAAGCCCTCTAAGTTTTGCTCCACTGTCAGATAGTCCTTGGCATACTGGGGGGCTGCAACAATTGCCTCTCCTTGACGCTGGACAGGAGAACTACCAGCTGGTCTATATGCCCCAACATCTGTGTTATCAACAAAAATTTTGTGTTAGTCTTTGGATGATTCTATAAAAACCAAAAACATTTAATATGATGAAAATACAAAAACATCTAAAAAGTTAAAAAGTTGGTGTACTTCTTACCAATATCTCCCCACTGTGCGTCTTTAGGAAGGGCAAACTCAGGATCACTGCGAAAGCCCAAGCCAGCATACGCATAATCCTCTATCATCAAGACCTGGCCTTGGAGCCAGTCAAAGAAGCAATCGTCATACCTGACGATCGGTCCTGTCTAGCCATGAGTTGGCACCATCGTAACATCCGTGGATCCCTGGGACCCGGAAAGTGCCAATCAGCCTGAAGCCTATACACTGGGACCCTCTCACAGAAGAATGACACTAGCAGCAATCCATAACCAAACTTATTTAGATTTCCACGCCTGCTTTTGGTTAGTTGTTTCTTGAGGTTGCGTAACACTGCGTCAGCCCAGTTGAAGACCCGGGGCTCGACACACTCGAGGGCATACTGAAAATAGCTCTGTAGAGCCATATGCGGGGCAGCACTTCCTGCCATCCGAGCTATAGTGAAGAGAATGGTACGGAGAGTGATATCAGTCACTCCCCAAATGGCCACTTTTCCTTTTTGTCTTTCAGCCTCTGGCATGCAATACTCTCGGCAATACTCACTCATTTTCATACCACCCCTGCGGTTACTAGTCAAACTGACATAAGAACCCCATCTTGACAATCCAGTCAGGAAATAGATATCCTCAATATCAATCGTCAATGTGTGGGCACCGACATTAAAGACCTGCTGATCCGGATCCCACATCTGGACTAAATGTTCCAACAATCGAACCTGGGCTCTCATGCCTGGTATGCAGAAATACTTTAGGAGACCGCAATCTCTTAAAGTGGCAATGGTTTGAGGGTGATTTTCGGCGGTAGCATTATCATCCTCGTGTTCCCTTTCTCTCCATTCGAGCACCATTGTGATAGTTATTAACCTGCATGGCAACCATGTGAAGATAGCTAATGACTTAAAACATGAGAAAAATTGGTTTTATGAGCTAAATATTATAAAAAAAATTGGGCTCTGCGTTGTTCGCAGGTGACTTATAATGCACAGTGTGAACTTCTCGCACTGTAGCTCAAGCCCACCTGCGGGAATGAGAACTTCTTGCAGGCCTCGTATGGGCAGCCTGCGAGAATCCTCATTCACGCATAGGGTTTCAAAAACTCACTTAAAACTTGAAATTTAGCCACTAAAATCATGAAATTAAACCATGAAAAGCTAGAGAATTGAGAACTTACCAATCTGATCCAGACGGTTCGTGGAATGGTGCCCTGAAGCTCCCGAAAATCGACGGTGAAGATCGGAGGTAAAATGGAGGTTTTTTGCACTACAATGGTAAATGGGTAAAACAATATGGTAAAAATGAATAGTAAAATTGTTTTATTTACTTTTTACCATAATTAAAGTGGGTTTTTCATATTTATTCACTATTTTACCCTAATTTCTAATACGAAAGTGAGTGAAATGACTTGCAGGTACCCAATGCAGATGATTATGGACGAAAAACTTTTGTAATACGATGTGTTTTTGTTTGTTTCCTATGGTTTTGATTTCAAGACCTCAAGTGCCTTTTATCCATTCTCGCACTTGCGAAAAACCTAGAACGTAATCGAGCGTTGTTTTATCTCTTTTCCGGGCTCGATGTGGTTACACGAAAAATGAACCCCCCTGGAGTTAACTTTAATCTCTTTTCACGAATCCCTAAATATGAAAAGATTGTCGAGTGATCTTTCTCTTTTCACACTCGTTAAAGTATTTGAAGTTACGCGTCCTTTGAGCGATATTTTAACCCTTTTTCGGTCTCGTTGGACTATTGTACGAAAAAGGAACTGAGAGAGTTCTCTTTTGAGTGTTTTTCCAAACTCTATAATCAGAAAAACCTTCAAGTTTTCTATCTCTGGACTCGTTAAACAAACATTGACTGACCCGTGATGGGACCGAACCACTCCTTCTTAGGGTTCGTTAAATATACTCCGAGGGACTCTTCCAAAGGATGAGCTTATATCAACAAGCATATGTGATCCTCTTCAAGCTTGCGTAAAAATAAAGAGGTACTTGCCAGAAATGGTGGGGGAAAATTTGGGAAAGGGATATGTTTCGTTTTTGTGTTAATTGGCAGTAAGTGTCGCTCTTGAACATGACACCCCCTATTCATCATTTGAAGCCAGTTTGAGAAATCCATTTATCTCTCATTCGATTCAATAACAAGGTCTTTCCATGTGTCGTCTTTGATTCAATGTTGCCAAATCATTGGTCGTGTCGTCCATATGTTCAAGAGCAGTCCAAACCTCTATTGAGTCGGCCATCTGCAGTTATACTTTCATTTCGTGTCAGCCTTCCCTGTGTCCAAAGTCCAATTGTCTCATGCTCTGTTTTACTTTCAAACTCTGTTACTCATTTCGTGTCACTGATGTGGGATACATCAAGGCCCTCCTGTGACGAGTCTTGTTCTGTCGACTTCAGCACATTATCCAGAATTAAGACTTAGAAATTATTCAGTACCTTCAAGCTTGCATGCCTCAATGGCAAGTTTCTCGCTTTCGACAGTGGGTTTACATCATTGACCCCTGATCGAGAGATTTCGTCGAGTGTTCGACATCAAATCATTTATTCACAGTCGATGGATTGTACTATAGTACTTTAGGATTCATTGGCATTAATGATGATTTCCCTCGCACTTGTTAACGGTATACATCAACGACCGGTAATCAAGTGGTTTCTACCATGTTCGACTTCGACACATGTAATCACATGGTCAGATTCGTACTTTGGGCAATGAGATTGAAGACCCTGGATTTTGTCTTTGTGATCTAGGTTGCGATGGAGTATGCATGATTTGTGACACATAGATCCACTGTGTATGATTCGTGGCTATGTCGTCTTGACTGAAAATTTGTCGCACGGATCCACAATGTATTCAGGTGGTTGTGCTATATAGTGACGGCATGGATCCACAGTGTATGATTGGTGGACATGACCTTGGTTTACTTATGTCATCAGTCTATGATCTGAGTATGGGAATGCCTACCTCGGAATTGATATACATGCTATTTTGTTGATGTTTGGATGTTTGCAGGTCTCTGATTAGATGTGCTTTTTGTTCTTAACACACACATGAAGCTTACAAAGTCTATCGACTGTCACTGGTTCCGCTCTCAGAATTTGGGGGGCATTCTGTTATCCACAAATTTGGTTATTGTGATGATGTCATGATGATTTCATGATGATGGAAAATCAAGCTCTTTACCAAGAATACTTTCCTGAGAAAAGTTACAGTTGTCTTCTTCCAGAATTCACATTTTGAAACATGTTCACAGGCTACTTATATATTCACTTGCGGGAATGCCTGTTTCTCCCAGGCTAACTTAAGCTGGGGTGTGAACTTCCCACACTGTACTCATGGTTAGGGTGTGGACATGATTTTAAAGGGGAAAAAGATAAATATCTTGAACCTTCTAGAAGGGAATCTTCTATAAGGATGAGTTGGCTTTCGAGTGGTTATTCAAGTACTATCATTCCATATATCTTGGGATCATTCCCTATCCAAGTAACTAATATATCTCTTCCTATATATTGAGGAGATTGCTCATGGAAAGGGTTAAGTAATAAGAAGTTCAGTTAGCAACAAGTTAGCAAGAGTTTGATTAGAGAATTAGTGCAAGACTGTATGGAGGATTGATGCTACAGCAGCAAGAGACAACAGCTAGGTCATCACATGTGGTTGATTTTCTTCATGCATGAGCAAGTGTGTGTGTCAGAGCTAGAAGCCATCGAAAGGAGACCTATGACATCAAGGCTCAGGTTGTAAGTTTCTCTTTCAATTAATTCAATACAGAAATATGTCCCTTTCCCATAAAGATGATGTCACTTTATTACATAATTCCTTGATCATATGTATAGACTAGTCATTGAATATCTTAACCTGTATTTACTTCGATTGGTTCCTTTTGTTGTGATCTGGACGGGACGAGAGCATTGAAGCGAAGCTTGGAACAACAAAGATCTAAGTAAAGCGTTCATAAGGTATGTCCATAGCCCTTATCTCTTAGTTCATTCAATAGGCTAGATCTAGGAAAAGTGTATTATTTTGTCCTGTTTTGTTCTAGATACCAGGTGGATCTAGGGAGGTCGGTTTGTGTCTGCACTCACGGACTTATCCTATAACAATAAGGAAAAAGGGATATAAGCGGGGAAGGTGGGAGAATGGACATGGCAGGTGGTGAGCAGACGATGAGACAGGGAAGGGGCCACCCGGATGAAAGGGTGGAGGAGGACATATGACACACGGCAGCGGGAGGAAGGTTGTTCTAGAGGATGACATGACGGGAGGAGGGCCCATGATGGCTAAACATAGGGTGACTAAGAGGGGCGAGACTAACCCAGTGACGTTGATCCGGGCGCGGTAATCTCAGTCGTCGGAAGCTGCGTCTACGATTCCGAACCCCCCCCCCCCTCCGCTTAAAGGTAGAGAGGCGGGGGGGTCCGGAATTTCTCTTATCGTTGTTGATCCGGGCACGCTAATCTGGGCCATTGAAGAGGTGC